>VZRH01003387.1:116540-126933 GCA_013397555.1 Urocynchramus pylzowi
TTTTTTTTTTTTTGCCTCAGGGAGAAAATAAAAGGATAAGAAAAGTCAGAACATAAACAGGAAGCAGGGCAGATATATGAAGGGTAATGCTTACCACTTTTTCAGATTTTAGGGGCTGCAAGAGATGCCAGAATGCAAAATTCACCCTCGGTCTCAGGTCTCTGATAAATCAGCATATCATAGAGTAGAGCCCTTTGAATTTTCCATCAGTCTTAACCTGAACCTTGCGGTGCCTATGTTTAAAACTACCACTGTTGGACCAGTTCAGAAGATCATGAAAGTAAAACATTCTGCTGAAGTTAGTACTGCTACCATGGTTTACACTAGATGAATATTTGACTTTCTGTGTATGTTTTTAGTCCAAACATAAATTATGTTTTTACATTATATGCAAAGTATCTTTGAAATTTAAGATTACCCATATAGATGACTGCTCTTTCTCCCCCCAGGAGAACTGACTGTATTAAAGACCAAATAAAAAAAAACTATTGTTTGGCTTTCTTGCAGAGTTTCTAGTCATTAGACTGCTTGTAAAAGCTAGGCATTTATCCTGTGGCATGAAGAATAATTGTTTGTTGGTACCTGCAGTACATAGTTATAGGCTGATGCTTGGTCCTTGATGCATAAAGACAAATAACTTTTTTCAACAACAGAAACAGACTTAAGGCAATACTGTGGTTGCAAAAGGGAAACATAGGTGTTAGTGTGATCTAATCCCTAGTGCTAAAGGCAGAGGTGTTTTCCTATTAAAGCAGTTAGATGTTGTAGGTTAGAAACTCACAGAGATGCACAGAAACAGAGAGAATTTTCCAAATAAACCACAGTTGTTAAAGGAAGCAGACATGTCTGTGCTCTTCTGGAAATGTGTCTGAACAACCCACCACAACAAAGAAACAAGATGGTTCAAGCTTCAAGCCACTGAAGTAAAATATTTCAAGTGTGGCTCAAAAAGTGCCACATGGCTTAAGTGATACTGCATTTAGCATCTAGATTGGGAGTCATATCACCTACATTTACTTAAGGTAAATAATTTATTCAACCTGTTGTTAGTACTGAGGGAGATTGAAAATGCTTGCACTTTACTCCATAACCAATTTTCTGCTAACTCATCCAGAAACCAACCTGAAGTGGTTTTATAAAAATAATGTGTTTGTTATTAATTTCGTTTTTGCAGCATTCACATTCTTTTTATGCTTCTCTTCATGGATATAGGTAGAGAAATATTCTTAGACAGCTCTAGAAAAATGGCCAACATGTTTGCTCACAAATTAGTTGTTTGTGAACCAAAGCAGAATTTTTCAAAAGGACGGAATCTAAATTTATTTGAGAGGAGTCTGGACCTAGTCAAAGAAGAGGAAAGAGAGAAGTGAAATTGGGGAAGAACAGGGAACAATGCAGGGACAAATGTGTACTGTCTTTACCTTTTTGTTTGAGGCAGGATCAATCCCAACTTTTATTTGCTTTCCCGTTTTTGTTTTTTCACCATGCTACTGAGGAGAAGGGCATATAATTACAGAACAAAATTAATACTAGAAAACTCTGGAGTTATTTATGCTTATAGTAATGACTGTGTAAAGCTAGATGCTGAATAGCATTCAACAGCAACCTCTTCCAAGAGAAAAGGGAAAATGCAGGGATTTTTTTTCTCCTTTAGGAGTGCTTTATCAGTGCAGATGTTTTTAGTGCCCTTCAGTGGTAGCAAACATTATTCATTATGAAGAGTGCTTGTTTTCCTTCAGTGTAAAAAATACTGGTCTGACCTTAAAATTACCAGATTTAGTGTAGGCAAGGGCAAGCAAATTGATAAAATGGGGCAATATTTGTATGTCTTTGTTGCCTGATATTAAAATATTACTTCAGATTGGGAGGAATAATGACTTTTTTTTTTTTTTCTGAAAATGTGTCGTCCTGCTTATTCAGAAAAACAGGCTTGTTACCTTATCTTCCAGGTCTCTGTACAATAAAATGTTTCTAGAAAATCATGTAGCAACTTCCTAAGTGAATCAGAGATACTCTGAAGGTTCAAATAGAAATTAATTTTTGGTGGGATTGCATAGGAATTACTAATTAGCAGTTCTCATCACACTGAGGCCCTCCTTCTGCTTGGTTCAAAACACCATTATTTTTCTCCTTTCAAGGGGCCCCTTTTGTCTTAATTAAAGATGGCTATTTGATGAATGATGTCACAGTAAATATCCCTTAGCCATTAAGCCAGTTTCTCATTCACCTTTGAATAAAGCTGACTGGGATGTGGAGAATAATCTTCAGTGTTTCCATAGCTGTGGCTTTAGTCCTTCAATGGAAGAGAATAATTTGAATAAATCATATCAGTTAAAAGTAAGGATACCTGATTGAGTGCTGAAGATGATGTTCCCTTGCTAATCAGATTAATTCCACTTCCTTTAATCACAGAATCATAGAATGCTTTGGGTTGTAAGGGCCTTAAAGATCATCTTGTTGCAACCCTCTGGCCATGGGCAGGGATGCTACCCATTAGATCAGGTCCAATCTGGTGCTTAAAATTGTTCAATTCTGTATAAGACTGCCATGAAGGAAAGCTTTTTGACTTACGGAATGCCAACTTCAAACTACAAAAACAGAAGAAAAACACCACCCCAAAATACAGATATTCAGAGTACAATATAACCACTCACCTGTGGAACTGGAAGTACTCAGGTGAAACTTCTGTTCAGTATTTCCTGTTCTTCTGTTTCAAGTTCAAGGACTTACATCCATGCAACTTTAGTTAAATATTCTGATGCTGTTGA
Source organism: Urocynchramus pylzowi (assembly GCA_013397555.1). Lineage (NCBI taxonomy): Eukaryota > Metazoa > Chordata > Aves > Passeriformes > Fringillidae > Urocynchramus > Urocynchramus pylzowi. The sequence goes on from VZRH01003387.1 coordinate 119,309, forward strand.
TTTTTTAGATGAATTGTGAGGATCCAAGATTACACATTCTAGTGTATCAGACAAAGTATTTCATCTGGGACACTGAAACATCAGCACTGTATAGAATGTCATGGAAGTCTGATCCTCAAAGTAATTTGATCACAAAAGAATGTCTATTAAAGACATTAAACTCTGTTTTACTTTGTTATTTAATCTTACTTCTTTCATAATGTGCTCTTGATTAACCAGTGTTTATTGCCATTCAGGAGTTTATTTGCCCCTCGAAATATCCCTTTAATATGAAGGAGACAGCCATTTTGTTCTTCTCCTACTGCAATATTTGGGAGACATTGTTTACTCCAATTTCATTTTCAGGATTTAGTCTTCATGATCCACACGCATGTTCTTAGTTTCATCCATGGGCTGTGGCTATTTAACTATTTCCCTAGACCTTGTTAAAGAGGCCTGAATATCTAGTGATGTAAGTGAAAGTCCCTTTTACATATTATTCACAGAGTGACAGTGTTCCTCCTGTCACTCTGTGAATCAAAATTCCCATACTGGATATGGGAATTTTGATTACCACACTCTCAGTTGCATAGGCATCCCGTATATGTAGTACTTGTACAGAGCAACAACTTGAAAAACTGTTAGGCCTAAAGAGCTTTATAACTATTCATTTCTTGAAATCAGATTTGACACAAACTTCTCAGAATAGAACGATAGTAAGTAGTAAGTATGCCCATTTTTTAACCAGACAGAGATTACTCCCTTATTTAAGAAGAGTAAAAAAACAGGATCCTTGTTTCTCTATTTTCTTTGTTTCAAAGACTGATTAGCAAGATAATTTTCTTCTGTTTGATGTTTGTAGCTTTTTAACCTTTCTAGAAAAAAAATAGGACACAGTGTTTGCATGGCACTTCTGACTTGGAAACACCTGGTTTTCATTTGCAAATTACATGAGAAGCTCTGGTCCTGTGTTTAATTTCAAATGAAATCTGTGTGGCTGTAATGCAGAGCAGCACTGTTCTGGGTCCTGGTTACAAGGAGCACCTTAATTGAATTGACAAAAACACTCCCCTTTCTTCTCTTCCTCGCCAACTCCCCCAAGTTCAAAGTTATATTAGCAATAAAGAGTTGGAATGAAATAAAATGAAATTAAATAAAGACAAGGATCCTTCCCAAACAGCATGCTTCAAAGTGTCTGAATAAAAAAAAAACCTATAGCTTGAGCCTGTCCTATGATACAGGTCAATCATCTATGAATTCCACTGTGAAGAAAAAAATTTTAGGAAAAAAGTGGGGAGAGTGCACTAGAAAGTTCACAAAAGGAAATGTTAGTAAGTGTAAAATTAATGGATCTTCAGCTGCATGGATAAACTCTGTACATCAGGTAATTTCACAGAGTACACCCCTCAGTGGGTACCCCATGAGGGAACTGCAAAGGAAGGAAGCAATCCTTTTACTTTGTCTTTATTTTTGAAGATAGTGCAAGTTTTGAATACTCACTTTGAGACTAATTCCAACCACATGGACAGCTGCCTTTTCTCTAGTTGCTCCCTTCAGACTGAGTTAGCCACCTTCTTGGGGATTTAACCGTCTCTGATGGCAGCTTGCCCATCTAGATGTAGATAAAATCATCTAAATTCTTCTTTACTGCCTTTCCACAATCCCTGCTGCTGGTAAGATGACAACTACACTGTTCCTGGGAAAGAATAGGAATGCAATTTACCTTTTGCAGATGAGGATTTGCAGCATAAACTTCCAGAAGAAAAACTAAAATGCACACAAGTACATCCTGTTGCATAACAGGAACTTCTTGAAGGTGTTGAATAATTTCTAGTCCATGTTAGAATGTGGTCTTGTTGAAGTTGCAGTTGTTTCTACTGACAAAACCAATGTTGCCATCGTCCTCCCTTTAGACAGACTGAAAGACAAACTGAAAGAGGAATTTTTGCTGTGTCCAAACATGATGAACAAAATCTGAACAATGTAATTCCCTTAAACTTTTGACCAATGGGTTGTTAATTTCTCAGAAACAAAAGGATTAGCTATATCTTGACCCATCCAGCACTGTTACACACCACATAAGGTAACCTCCAAGTAAGCTTCACTTTCCATTATTTTTTCAGCTTGAGGTTTGTGTCCTAAGGTCAGGCACAGCCCTTGTAGTGCAGGTTGGCCAAGCTGTTTACTGTGCAGATAATACAGTAATTCTGGTGATGAAAAATCAGGAAGTGAAATCACTCTGCTGAATGTGAGTCCTCTTGATTCCTAATCACTCTCATTGCTATCTGCACTAATGAAGTAAAAATTAGGTGAGAATGTTTCTTGCATCTTCCTCTGTACAGAGGCCAAATCAATGGCTCTTTCCTACAGCTCACCCATGTCCTGAGAAGGTCCCCAGCCTCTCTTTAACGATGACAATTTTTTTATGATAGTTGTGTTCCAGCTTGTCAGTGTGCTTGGTATTGTGCTCCCACAGCATCTATGTGGCTGTTGGTATTCTGGAGTGATTTGTAGAACAGACATAATCCCATTGTCTGATCACTTATAACTGTTTTGGAGACAGTTCTGGAAACATACTAGCAGGATGAGCTCTGGCTATTTGATATAACCTAATGGATTTATTCCATCTTTCAACTGTAATAATTAACATCTAATTTTGTTTTATTTGCAGTGATTAGTGGCTCTTAAACAGCTGATAGAAATAACCAATACTTTTCATGTGAAAGCTAACTGAAGCAAACAGCGTAACAGCTGCATGCATCCAGACTTCAAGGATGGCAAAAGGTGTGGAGAGGAAGCTGTAGAAGTAGCTGAGGTTGCTTGGTCTGTTCAGTGTGGGGAAGAAGGGACTGAGGGGAGACCTCACTGCAGTTATAACTTCCTCGGGAGGGGAAGAGGAGGGGCAGGCACTGATCTCTTCTCTGTGGTGACAGTGACAGACCTGAGGGAATGGCCTGAAGCTGTGTCAGGGGAGGTTTAAGTTGGGTATCAGGTAAAAGTTCTTCACCCAGAGGGTGGTTGGGAACTGAGACAGGCTTCTGAGGCATGTCGTCACAGCACCAACCTGACAGAATTCAAGAAGAGTGTGACTCCTGGGGTGTCCTGCAAAGAGCCAGGAGTTGGACTCAATGATCCTGATGGATCCCTTCCAACTCAGCATATTCTGTGATTCTATGATTCTACATTTGCAGTTTTGATCAGCAAGAAATCTAAGTTGTCCCTTCTGAGATTTTCTCTTACTCTCTGGTCCCCTTCATCCATCCATCTATGTGGGAGTATACTGACCACTACCGTTTAGCACATAAACCAACTTCAGGCTGCTCTCTTATAACTTTCTTTGTGGTTACAGGATGTGTTTGAAAGGCAAATCAGTCAGGGTGTGAGCTGAAGCCTTGTCTATGCTGCTTTTCTTTGTTCTCATTACTCCTTACCTTGTATCAGAGAGCAGGCTATTTCCCTTCAACCACTCATTTTGGGTTTGATGACACGAAATTGGAAGACCTTTTACCTGTATTACTAAAAATAAATAATTTTGTACTTGAAAAAAAAGAAAAATTACAGGCTTTACATGATCTGCTTTTGGGGGGCAGGAAAGAAAATTCCAGTATTTGAGAAAACACGTTAGTAGTTGAGCATAGAAATTCCCCTCTAACTTGTCAGAGCAAAACGTCTTCACTCTTTTAAATGTGATTTATTTCTGTAATGTGACCAAGCTATTAAACTTGTTAGGGATCATGGCAGATGGCAGGTGTCATAGAAATTTGAGCAAATGTTATTGGCTTAGGATATAAAAAAGAATTGAAAACTCTAGCTCTTAGCTGCATAGGCAAGCAAAAATTTTAACATAGAGAAATGCTATAAAGCTTTCTGTGCTTACATAAACCCTCCATTTAACTACTGGGTCTTGGTGTCAGAGGCCTTCTGAGGAAAAACAGATTTCTCAAAGGCAAGAGGAGCTACTCTTCAGCAAAACTGTGGTTTAGAGACATTCCCAAAATCACACAATGAGAAGTACTTTGGTTTTTTGTAACTCAATTATTTTCCTTTCATGCTAAGAAGTTCCAGATACCTGAAATGAAATGATTTTCTCTATTCCTTAGTCTCTGTTTTACATTGCATTTGAAATGTCCCCTAAACTCTTTAGAGATTTGTTCCCAATTTTAAGCCCCTTTACTCTGACACCAGACACCGTGATCTGCCCTCCAGCTTAAGGCTAAATAATGCGGTGGCGGCTGCATGGGTGGAGCCACGAAATGCCCAGCAGACTCCCTGTGTGTGTGTGCTGGACCACCCACGAGGAGATTAATGCATGAGCAAGCCTTCAGACTGCAAGAAACAACTCCTTGTAGGACTTTCAGAGCTGCAACACACAGACATGCAAATGTGGTCAAGAGCAAAATATGTGATTGCACCCCATCAAAGACACACAGATGCAGGTCCTGAAACACTTGCATGTGAAACATCTTCCTTAAAGAGCTTCATCTATTGAGGCAAGTAAATGCTGACATCCACTTAACAAAGGGTGGTCTACTTGGTCTATGCCTGCAGAATGGCCATGGACAAGGATATCCCTGCAGAATGGCCTCAAACAACATGTGTGCAAATGCCCACATGCAGTCACAGTCCCTTGGGCAGGGATGACCTGTCAGATGGCAAGGCCCCATCCATGTGTACAAATTGATAACTGTCCTTTTTCCAAATAGTCCTGGTTTTGGGGATGACATGGTTTAACCCCAGCCAGCAACTAAGTACCACACAGCCACTTTCTCACTCCAGCACCAGCAGGATGGTGATATCCAAAAAGTGAGAAAGCTTTTGGGTTGAGATAAAACATAGTTTAATATGGAAAGCAGAAACTGCACACAAGCAGAGCAAGAGAAAGAGTTAGTTCACTGATTCCCATGAGTAGATGGGTGCTTAGCCATCTCCAGGAGAGCAGGACCTCATCACGCAAGCAGTTACAAACACCATCCCTCCAAACATCCTCACAGTCTGCCCCTGGCTTTATATGCTGATACCATAGAGTATGGGATATCCCTTGGGTCTGTTGGGGTCAGCAGTCCCAGCTGGTTGCCTCCCAACTTCTTGTGTGCCCCAAGCCTACTTGCTGGGAGGGTGATAAAAGAGTCAGCAAAGGCCTTGGCTCTGTGTAAGCACTGCTCAGCAATAACAAAAACATTCCTGTACTATCAACACTGTTTTCTGCACAAATACAAAACATATTCCCATACCAGCTACTGTGAAGAAAATTAACTCTATCACAGCCAAAACCAGCACTTCATTTCTTGAAGTGAAAGCTATTGCTGAAGTGATATCACTGCAATCTGTGTTACGTCTCTGCCCCATCTCCCTTTACACTGACTGCATTGCCATATCAGAGGCACCATTTCTGTAGCACCACTTCTGATTTAATATATTCCTACAACAACAACTAATTAAGAAGTCAGGGAAGCAGAAAGTTGCATCAGGTCTTAAGCATAAGAATTAGAATTGTCTTTCATCCCTTAAGTCCCTTACAGGTAGCCTTCCAGACATCAAGGCTCACAAGAAAATTCAGGTCTCAATTTCAATTTTTTTCATTATAACACCTGTTCAAATCTGCTCTTCAACTAGGAGAGGGTTCCTAAATGGCAAGATAAGAGTTCCAAAACTTCTTCCCTAGGGAAACAGTTTGAGAACTACTATCCACACCTTTAGTCTGCAGACACAAATATTTTTAAAATCACCTAAATATTTGGAAGGAAGTTCTAGTTACTTATTTCAAGTCAGCATTTTTTTTTAAAAAGTATCATTAAATGGTACTTTAAAAAGGTAATTTAACAACTTCAGAATTTCCCTCAGTTGTTTCCCTACTGAATCAAAAGATGTTTCTATTTCCCACCATTTGAAAGACGTCATGCCATTAATTTCATCTTGGATGCATTGTGTATATGTTTGGAGACACCACCTGAACCTACAAACTTATAAGTAAACGACAAAACAGCAAAGTGGAGTTACTGTGTGAAATAATAGCGTAAAGTCCTACCCATCTGCCTTTGAAACAGTCAGAAAAGATATTTTTTCGGGTCTGCATGCCAAGTGGAGTCAGTCAGAAAGGTGTTTTAACAATTTAACATCTAAATGCAACTTCTTGGAAAACAGAGGAGTCTGGACAAGGCTGGCTGGTCTCCACTAGGCAACACACAATGCAGCCAGTGTATATTTCCAGGAATGCTGGAAACTAGATCTCAATGCCCTGCTGTTTGCCTACATCTCTCCTGGTGGCCCCATGCAAACACTTGCAGTATTGCATGGCCATGAACTTGGCACTGCTGTGTGTTTTAGGAAGTCTAGAAGGCATGGAGAAGGAAGAAAGTTTATTAAGAGTTGCCTGCTCTGTTTACCTTTATCATAGGGACAGTGGGTACTGTCACTACAGGTACAATGAGTTGCATCTGGCTCTTCACGACATGATGGCTTGTCTTTTATTATTATTCTTCTCTTTAATTAAAAGTTAGTCTCTACAAAGGCTGGATGAAATACAGAGCCTTTGAACATCAGAGAGTGCAATACCATCCTTACAAGGGCAGACCACTTCAGCTATACTTCCTCTTCTCTGAGAATTCATTTGCTAATAGCCTATAAATAAACATGTTTTCCATTAACTCAGCTTCCAAGAAGTCATCAGGAACCTGTTAGTCATTGTGTCCCAAATCATCTGCTCAGAAAGAAAGGTGCATTACTCATAGATGGCCAGTTTCAATGTCAAAGGTAATGAAACATAGTTAAGAAGCTCTAATTTAAAGTCAGATTTATCACTAAGTAGTCAGAAGACTAATTTTGTGATATGTAAAAGGATGCCTTATTCTAGAAAAGACAGCAAAATGCAGCTCACTATTATTTCTTTTAACAAGCATAGAGGAGGGATGGGGAACTGCTCATTACAGTTATAGGCCCATTAGTAAACATTTTCCTTGCTTTTGTACTTTCTTTTTTTCCTCATAAGGAAATGTGGGAACAGGCACAGGTTCTCTGGTTTTAGGCCTATTTCTTCCTCAAGGGGTTTACCCTGAGCAATTATCAGCTCTGATAAGCTGAATGCCCAGACTGACAGAGGATTGCATGGCATCTGGCTGCTCCTGGTCTCAGGATACCAGCTCAGTGTCTTCCCTCCAAAAATGTACACTCCTCTACTTTGGTCTGTGTCCACTTTTTTGATTCTTTCTAAAAACTGACAATCAACCCAAGTAAGAGAAAAGAATCTGTTTAGTTCTTGCGAATATGTTTTCCATTTGGAGCTAATTACAGTATTTATTAAATCAGACAGTCCTCATAGATGGGTTTTAAAAATTAAGTAATATAAACAGGTTGTGATGGGATTTTCTTTTTGGATAGATGATTCTGCAAAAACCAAATTATCTCTTGATTCATATCAGACTAATGTATACCATTAGTATTGATGTGTAATGCTACACAAGAAAAGAACTGAATGAAAGTCTCAAATCTCATCTAGTCTCTGGACCAGAAAAGTGCTTAGGTATGTGCTCAGTCATCAGGGGTTATGATGCTTAAAACTTCTGTGTCTCAATTAAAAATCACAGCTTTGATAAAACGGAAGTTTCCACTGTTATATGAGGAAATCTTCCCTCCCTCCCTCTCTCTCTCTC
>VZRH01003387.1:126951-150834 GCA_013397555.1 Urocynchramus pylzowi
TCTTTTTTTTTAAGGAATAGGGATGTCTACAGGCAATAAAATTTGAGTTTGAAAATGTTGTTGGGCTTTACCAGTGCTGTATTTCTGAAAGGCATTATTCCTAGCTAGCTAGCTAGCTAGCTTGCTGTCCCTCTTATCTTCATTCCTTCAGTTAAGCACATTCAGGTAATTTGACCTGGAATTCTGCGGTCTGATGAGCAGTGAATTGCTCTAGTGGTTTGGTTTACACTTTAAATATTAACCATGATCTACATGGATTGCCAAATATTTAACCACAAAACACTAACATGCTCCATTCCCCCATGTCTCAAGCAGTGCATATCTACAAAGTCTGTGTAATTCAGCTGAGCATGCGAAGATTATCCTGAAGTGGAATGCTGGATATTTAGTGTTTCTTCTTCTGATGCCATGTCCCTGTAAGTAAGCCATGTGCTATGCAAACTTGTTGGCAGTAATGATTTGGAAAGACACGGAGGGACAAAAGCTGGATTGAATTGGCTGGATAACTCTGTTAGTACAGAAAAAGTCTCTCTTCCTCCCTCCAGGCCTGCGGGTTGCCTGTGGAGAAACTGTCCCAGGGGTTCCCACATTTTGAAGAGTATGTACTCCCATGTGTAGGGATCCGTATCCTATGAATTAGAAGTAAGCATTCCTCTGCTCAAGAGAGAGGGTACAGTGGGTACACACCATGGGCCACTCTATGGTTTTGCCTGCATGACCATGGAGAGGACATGGTGAAGGGTGATGGAACATCTGCTTTGACCCCAGAGGCATGGGTACATGAGTTGCAGAGAAAAACAATCACAAAACAGTGTTCTTCAAGGAAGATTGCTGCTCTGGTTTTCAGAGCAGTTCTCAGACAGGAAGGGCTGGTCTTAGTTCTGATCTTAACAAAGAGAGACTTGTGATTTGTATTTACAAGAAGCAATAATGAGTACTGACCAGGATTTAGATGGGCTTTGCCTTCAGCCATGTGGAGCAAAGGGACGACCAGGTTTACTGGACTGTGCGGATTCAATGGCCTGGCACAGCAGCCCCACAGGAATAACAAGGCTTTAGTAGACACTGATGCAGTGCAAAGTGTACCCTAATGCCATCAGATACAGAAACAGAGCCCACTTGTGACAGGGGGATCCAAACAGCTGACTTTATGGGAGTTTGGAGTTAGCTTGTTTGGGAATGAGTGGCAAAAGCAGCCTATTGTCACTGGCCCAGAGACATCCTCACCATAGACTGTGGTGTTACATTTTATTTAAATGGTATGCTCTGTCTCACCCCTCGAAAATGTACAGTATATTCCTAGCCTCTGTTCCTCCCCTGCAGTATCAGTATCTGTAACCCCATTGGCCCAGTCTTATTCCGCGCCCACTTTGAATCCCCCTGTTAAGCTGTGCGAGGAGTCCACTCGCTCTCTTTGGCCCTTTTTCTGTATCAATAGACTATCCCGGAAGAGGGAATTTCAAGGACCAGAAATGGTAATTGGCCTTTGGTGTTGATACCTTGGAGGCAGAGGAAATGAGGCATCTGTCTACCTTGCCTGGTCTCTCAGAGGACTCTCCAGTTGTGGGGTTGCTGAAGGCTGAAGAGCAGCAGGTGCCAGTCACCACCTCGGTGGTGCGGGGGAGGTAATAAGGCTCCAACAGAGACTCTGTAACTCCTACCCGAGGTGGTTTGCTGCCTGGAGAGCCAAGGAGTGATCAGCAGGACCTGCTTACCCCTCAACAGCCCCATATGGCAAGTGTGAGAGTCTAATGGGGATGGAGACTAAGAGTAGATTATCGTGGCCTGAGTGAATGCCCCCTCTGAGTGCTGCCACACCCAACATTCTGGAGCATCAATGTGAACACAAGTCAAAGGCAGCCAAGTGGTGCCACCACTGACACTTCTGACATGTTTTTCTCAATCCCTCTGGCAGCAGAGAGCAGGCCACAGTTTGTTTTCACTTGGAGGGATGTCCAGTAGACCTGGAACTGACTGTGCCAGGGATGGAAACACAGCCCCACCATCTGCCATGGACTGATTCAGACTGCTCTGGAGCAGGGTGAAGCTTCAGAACACCTGGAATATATTGATAACATCATTGTATGGAGCAACATAGCAGGTGAGGGTTTTGAAAATAAAAATGGGAAGAAAATGGTCTGACTTTGCTCTAAAAAAAAGTGACATCAAGGATCCTACACAGTAGATCCAGGTTTTAGGACTTCCATCGTTTGGACAAGATGGAAGTCATGTCCCAATGAATGAGATAAAGTAGATAACTGCAGTGTTCCCACCAACTAGAAAACAGGAAACAAGCTTTCTTAGGTATTACGGGGTTTTGGAGAGTGCACACCCCAATTTACAACCTGTGTTGGCCCTATTTGTCAAGAAACTGGAAAGAAAATCGGTTTTCACACCGGGCTCTGAGCAACTCAGTTTATTCAAGTTAAATAAACTCAAACTTCAGTGGGTGATAATTCATTATTCATAAGTTGTAAACAATGTGTTTTACACTGCAGCTGGGGAGGATGGTCTTTCCTGGAGCCTCTGACAGAAAGTAGCAGGGGGAACTCAAGGTTGACCCTTAGGGCTTTGGAGCTGGGCATACAGAGGATCTGAGGCCCATTATAGTCCAGCTGAAAAGGAGGTACTGGCTTACAAAGGGTTTCAAGCTGCTCTGGAAGTGGTGGGCACTGAAGCACAGCTTCTCAAGGCACCCCGATTGCCAATGCTGGGCTGGGTGACCAAAGGAAGGGTCTCCTCTACACATCATCCAGCTGATGCCACGTGGAGTGAGTCGCGCTTGTCGCACAGCAAGCTCAGATGGGAAACTCCAGTCACTCAGGTCCTTGAGCAAAGTCAGTATCACAGGTGGGTCTGCCTTTGCATGAGGCAAGAATAACGCAGACTGCTTTCCCCAGAGTATTTTTTATGTTCAATGCAGGAATATTATCCCCTTACACAGTACATAAAAGTTTTGATTGGATGGGGCAGCCTGATTAGTAGATCCCCTAATGCTGACAAACAAGGTGGATTTAGTTCTTCCCCTTTTTTTTGCATAGCTTTTTTAAAATGGATTTTATGTCTCTTGTCTTTTTGTTATTTTCCTTTCTATTACTGTTGTTGCTTAAGCTGTATTTACCTCAAACCACAAGTTTTCCTACTTTTACCCTTTTGATTCTCTCCCCCATTCCAACAGAAGGCTAGTGATCGAGTGGCTGTGTGGTAATTGTTGTCTGGGATTAAAGCATGAGATTGGCATTGGTTCAAAGAAATTATTCAGACCAGTGGGCCATCCCATCTCATATCCTGTCCTTGGCACTTGTAGCTGCTGTAGAGGAAGTTTAAGAAAACCATGCAGTATAGTTACAGAATAAGCAAGGATTATTTTTGCAGTGTGACACAGTCACATTAATGATTAATAATCTCAAATACTAGAATTTCATTCTTCCAAATGTTGCATTCTTTTACTGAGGACTTGATATTTGTGCTCTTCAAGTTTTCTTTAATTTGTATTTACAAGTTTTCAAATGTACTTCCAAAGTTCACCAAAAGTTTAGAAAATATTTTCTCCTCTGTAATGTAAAACCTCCTAGAAAGTCAATTATGTCAAGCCACTACTATTATTCCCTCATCTGCCATGTTTTTTCTCTGCGAAAGCTTCCATGAAATTTTCTTCCTCTCTGAATTTCTACACAAAAAAAATGAATAGAAAAATAATTCGATGAAAACTTAATGGAAATAGGTCTTCCCTTTATTTTCTTCAAATAAAGTGAAATATATTTAAGTGAAGGCATTTGAACAGGTTCTTGTTCAGAGGCATTCTACCCTCTGTAAAACTAAAAACTACATGGAGTTAATCAACTCTATCGTTCTTCTGACATATTGGTACTTGCTTTTGCCTCCATTTAATTTCTTCACGAAATACGGTTCTCTCTCTGTGCAGAGAAATTTTATTTCTTTTCATCTGAATACACCTCAGAAATAAGGTTTTTCAGACAGCTCTACACAGGTACCACAGGTTAAAATATGCAAACAAATAACACCACAAGTGTAAAGAGTCTAAAAACAACAACAACAACAACAAATTAAAAAACCAAAACAAATAAATAAAAACAACAAAACAAAACAAAACAAAGTCATTTCAGGGCAGGTAGGGTATTAAGAATGCTTTAAGAAATTTATATACTCTCAGAAATCATTGTCCAAACCTTCATGTGTTTAACTTTCTCATGTCTAGTTTAAGACTACAGCTATTAACAATGAAATTATTCCTCACGGTAGTTGATGTTGAGCATGGCACTTGCTTTCCAAGTTCAACCTAACTTCCTCCTTTATTCCATGACCCATCCTTTCTTCCCCTCTTCTCTAGTCCTTTACAAGGGTGTATTTGATTATATAATAATGATTTTCTTTTTAGATTGGTCTATACTCTTAATAACTCATACATACCACTGATATTTGATATAAACTCAAAACTGGAGGTCAAGCCTCATTCCATAAGGGAGTATTATTGACTGTGTATGAAATAAATACAGAGGATAAAGAACCAAGAATACAGAGATTTCGGTACCTTTCAGTAGTTGTTCAGGGGACTGTTGTAATCCAGATGGTTGTGTTATCATTATCTGCCTTCCTCTATTTTTCTCATGTTTGTTACCAAAATTTTCCTGTACTTATAATACTTAATAAACCTGTGGGAAGGAAAAGAACAGAAAAAAAAAGAACAGAAAGGGAGGCAGATTGAGTTCTAGGTGTCTGAAACACAAATGAATATGAATATTAATTTGTTTTTACATGCTGGTATGTAGATTTAGAATGTTGAAGTGATAATCACTTGAAATAGTGCATGAAGTTTAGCTTACAAGTAGAAGTATGAAAAAATAAACACTCATTAACAAAATTAATTCATCTAGAAAGACAAGTAAGAGGAGACATAAATAAGAGCCTGAAGAACTATAGACATGTTCAGAGTTTCATTTAATAATGAAATCAAACAGCCTGTTGCTTATCAGAGACATAGTCTGTCTTCTACTGGAATTTCCATACTGCTGTGGGATGGCTGTTGCAGGATGAAGATAATCCTGTGGTGCCCTCGAACCATGGGACAACCTCTTTCTTCATCTAATGTAAGGGTCTGGGTGAAATAGGTGTAAATAGGCTCATGTGTGTATTACTGACCTGTCCCAAGAAAGCAAGACTAGAGAAATGCCAGACCACCTTTCTGTGCCTTCTTGGCTAAGCCTAGTGAGAGTCCTCTTGAGTTTAGTCAAATTCCAGGAAAACAAAGTTGCATGAAAAGTGGGTTTCCTTTTCCTCATCATTGGGTGTATGTTGAAATAAATTAAGAAGAAAGAGAAAGGCAAATATGCTTCCGCATGAGATTATTCAGCCAGACTACAGATGAGAGAAGTCTTCTTCTAAAATCCCTGTTGGGCCTGGGCTCATCACTTGGTTGATCTGATACTGGGAACCAAACAAAGATGTAACATCTGCCGCCAGCCAGACATAGCCAAACTCTGAATTCTGCATGCACAACTGAAGCATGGCAAGGTCTATTCTCCAGGACAAAAGGACACCTCTGCTGCCTACAGTTTCACTGGAAGACATTGAACAAGAGCTATCTGACAAAATTCTGGGTTTGTTTCCCCTCTTGGAGACTGGCATGAGTTTTCACACTTGTATTCAAAAAATTGTTGTGGAGTTTACCATCTATTCTATTTTGCATGTGTACTGTGCTAGTGATTTTGTAAAGGCACATATTTGTCCATGACCTCTCCCTTGTGTCAGCTTATTAATTTTTGCCTTTTTGGGACTAAAAATACCGATTACATGAATAGCTGGAGGCAGAGGTTGCCAGTCTGTGAAACACCTGGTAGCCGCTGTGAAAGAGCTTCCAGCTTTGTATTCAGCAAGGAACCTACATCAGTCAGTCAAGAGAGGGCTACAGCTGTTTGTCATCTATAGGCCATCTGACTGGGGTGTGCTGCAGTTGCACTTGGTGCATGCTGGATCAGAAGTCTGGCAGAGGCATTGCCACGTCCATATGCATAGATGTCTGCCGGGGACATGGGTACTCTCCGGGGTTTACTACTGCTTCTGGAAATACTAAGTTTGTCAGGCACCTGAATGGTCTGCTTTCGCTTGGCCTTACTCACTTTGTCAGGGTTAATAAGAAATATATTCCCCAGGCCAAAACCAGCAGGAACAGTTGTTTCAGAGGTAAGGAGGGAGGAATAACTTCCTTCCTTTGTAGTGTGGTAGATCACTTTCTTGGATGCTCACGTTAATCCTGTGTTCCTGGAGGGCCCCAGAGTGTTGATTTTGTTCCAGTCCTCTTCTGATATGGCTGTGTGATTTGAGGCTGTTGGTTCTGAATTACCATCTTTTATTGATTTTGGGAGAATGTAATTTATGACTTTTTAGTGTGAAGGAAGTATTGGGAAATACTCTTTCCAGAAGGAACATCTAGCTCAGGGTTCTTTGTTGGTTGCATGAAATGAAACTTGTCCAAGCAGGCAAGTTCTTACACACCTATATTTCTATACTGCTGACTATATCTATCAAAAAAAAAAAAAAAACTCCTCCTAGGACATGTTCTAAAATTCTTGTGAAACTTAAGAGAAAGGTTTCATGCTCTTCTCATAACTCCTGCAAATCCTTCCAATGAAAACTAGGAGTTTGAGAAGGTGGTTCTACCCACAAAGTTGTGCTTTTGAAAAGGGCAGATCCTGCCGTTAGAGTCTTGTGGGAGAAATAACTTCACAAAGGTATCAATTCTTTAGAATTATTGACTAGAGATGTATAAAATACTCAGTGAACAAGAATTCAGATTATTCTGAATGCTGGAATAGCAAGTTTTTGTGTGATTCCACTCCCACATCCTGTTTTGAAGTCCAAGTAATTGTCCAACAAAATAAATTCATCATGCTGGTAGTGGTGCTGAATTAGGATTGTAACTGAGGTGTTGTAGTATTCTAGCACTGACTAAGAAAGAATTTGGTTGGAGGGGAAAGAATTTCTTTGAAGTAAGGGAAGCTCATTAAACCCCTGTGCTCTTTAACTGCAAATTTGTTATTGTATATGACCAGCCTGCCAGCAAGGTTCAGTGTGTAATGTTCCTTCAATCCATCAGGTTTACATCTCCTCCTGTGAAAATATAACTGGGCAGTAGTCTGCTCCTTGTGGCCTTTGCATGTGCTTCCTGTGTGACACTGATGTGGTAGGGCCCAGCACAAGTGAGCTATTGTCCTTGCTTGCTGGACGAGTCCTTCCCGCCAGAGCATGGTAAAGTGTTCTGCTGGCTGCCAAAACTCCCCTTCCCCCCACACCTCCTCTCCCCCTGATTAAAAACAAAAAGCACCAGGACTCAGTATTTTCATAACTTTTGGGACCTCTTGCGTGGAGGAGAAGGGGGGGAGAGGGTGGATTCAGAGCAGCCACAACCACCAGGTTTGCGCCTGTCGATTTTTGCCTTGGAGCTTCTCTCACTGGGTGGACCTGAACAAGCTGGTGCTGCCATGCCAGCTTTTCCATGTAGGAGAAGTGTCCATGAAGGCATGAAAGCAGCTGGGGGGTCAGGGGAAGTGGGTGCCAGAAGACTGCTGGGGTCACAGACTGGGAAGCACACAGCAAGTTTGGTGCTCATTTTTTTATGTTTCTGTGTTCAGAGACTGAAAACCCAGGGGATCTTGAACTTCCTACTCCTTTAAACTTGCAGATCTGTGTGGATACTGGATGAAATCTTAGCTGCTCTATAATTTCAATGAAACCAGAGTTTTAATTTGTAAGGGGTGAATAAAACCAAGGAAATAGTTGTGGTTTTGTGACTATTAAAAGAGCATTCATTGTTTGGCTTACTAGACTTCCTAAATCTGTAATAGTACAACAACAGAAGCTTTTCTTTTGCTGCTAGACCACATAGTACACAGCAGACTGCAGAAATCTAAATCCATGCCTAACAAACAGCATGCACCTGAGGTGTTTTTCATGTTATTTTCTAAAAGTTTATTTCAATTTCCTTATCCACTCTTGCTACTTCTCCAGGCACTTTACAAAGTAAAAAAAATATATTTTCTTTACCAACATGTGTTCTACCTGATTTCTCACTATGCATATAAAGATACAGCATATTTAGAATAAATATTGGAAAAAAAAGGTGTGAAAAATAAATGTTGTACAATTTGAAAACACATATATTTGAACAAATATTAATAGATTTTTTTCACAATTTTTCAAATTTTACTTTTGCCATCTCTAATTAGCTTTTCTAAAGAGCAGTTATCTTTCTGTAAAATGTTGAAATGTGTTTAAGAAATACATTACTAATGTATGCTACTTTGCATAATATACCATCAAAACAGTGCTGTGCTTTTAAAATTGTTTTGTTCTTGCCAAATGGCTGAAAACAGCTTCAAGTTCATCAGAGAAGAAATTGTCACTGTTTTTTGGGAGTCAATTTAATGGATTACTTAGTGACAGACATCTGAGATTCCTTAATTTCTGCACCTCATGTTGAACTATAAATAGGTATTTTCTAGAAGTCCTGTGTATTTCTATGGAAGCACTTGTGCTAGAACTGGCTATTGTACTGCAAACATCATGAACCGTACCACGGCTTTCATGCAGTCTCATCCAAAAACTGAAGGCCTGGCATTTTGCCATCCTGTGAAAGAATAGATTGAGGTTTTGCTAACATTGCCTTGAGATTAAAAAAAAATATTATACAAAGAAATTTAACCAGTATAACCTGAGAGCAAGTTTGGAGCTGTCGATATTTTGTCATTAATTGCACAGTCACTGCTTGGTATAAGTTAACAAATATATAGCACAATGAAATCACACCAGAACCCTGAGTTATGAGACTAATTCCTTCTAAATCCACTGTGGAAGCAAAACATTGAAGCAGGACTGTGTAGTTTCCTTTCTTTAGCTTTATGAGACCTGTATTTTTAATTCAGGTCTGTCTTTGTGAAGATGAAGTCTGTGAAAGAGGACAGGGCTGCCCTGGTACCTCATGACTCATTTGATTTCAAAAGGCAAGGAGCCCAGTGTAGTAACTGCTAGTTCACTCATACTGTATTTACTAACATGTGGGAATGCATTAATCTCATAAATGGAGTCATCCATTTTGTAGGAAACAAAAAAAATTTTATAAAAGAATTAGCTGTGTAAATAGTCCATCTCCAGGAGTGCACCAAATAGCCTTCTGTAAAACCCAAGCTGTGTTTCTAGCTGTGATTTTTTTATTGCTCTCAAATCATTGCTAGACAATGTCCTTCATTTTATGTGGTCCCAGGGACTAGGAAACAGATTCCAGTGAGAAAGTTTCTCCCCTTCCTACTATTGAAAATATAGAATCTAACTATAGGGTTGAAGTTAAAATAGTAGCATAGCAAGTGCCATGAATATGGTCATTCTCTGTGAATGAATGTGACTGTGTTTTCTTTATGGCACAAGAGCAAGTGAGCAATGTTCAGTGTGCTATGTCCATAATGGCTACATTTATTCCCTGTGTTGCGGGCTGCGTTACATCAGGTGTTTGCAGCGGAAAGAAAGCCTTAAAAATTAAAAAAGAAGCTACAAATAAAAATGGTAAGTGCTGGCACACTGCAAAAAGAAAAAAAAAAAAACATTTTGCTATGATATTTTACATCTCAGCATGGATCATTTCGTAAGTTGCAGCTAGAGTTTTAACTAAAACTTGAAAAATTCACAAATTCTGTTCTTAGTCTCTGTAGTGCAAATTCAGAATGATCATTTATTGTCAATGAAGCTGCTGTGACATTTGCATTAAAATAAATGATTGGTAGTGACCAACATGCTAGCAGGCCCATTAAATTTCCATCAACTCACAAAGTTCCACTGGGATCACAAGTGGGTTTGGTGAAGTTTGTGTCTTTCTTTGTTTGTGGTGTTTGAGGCTTGGGATTTTTTCATTCCTTCATGCCGTCAGTCACTGGGGTCACACAGAGCAGTGGCAGGCAGTGTGTGAACGCCAGACCACTGGTGGTTTAGCCACAGCTGTGCCTCATGTGGCTGTGTGCTCCACCAGCTGTGGGAGAGGCAGCTGTCTTCAGGAACACTGAGGTACACCATGGTTAATTTGATTTTTTTCAGGAAGTCGCACCCTGCTTTTCTGGGACCACTTCCCTAAGCCCCAAGTCCTTTACTATGAGCAGCACTGGTATGCAGAGATTACTTTAAGTGAGAAAATATGGGAAATGAGAAAAGACTCTGGGTGACAGTGTGAGAGGGTTTGTCAAGTCTTAGGTTGCCAGTGACATTCAGTCTGGAGGCTTTGTCAGCATGCTGGGCTCCACCTCAGCCATCTACTCTAGGAAGTCTTTTCAGCCTAGGTGGCCTAATCTGCTAGCCTCTGGATTTGCAGGCTTATAGATTGCCTTGAAATGGCATTATGACAGAGAGTGATTATGTTGCTGAGGAGACTTCTCCAGAAGTTTCCTGGAAGATGGTGAGTGTTCTGCTTTCATCTCTGAGGCACAGCTCTTGGTGTGTGGATGAAATAGAGAATTTGCAGAGATGGTCACTCTAACACACCAGCAAACCTTTCTGCCCTAGGGTATAGCTTTTTCTACCTTCTTGTGTTTCAAGACAAGATTTTCACACTCAAAAACCATGCAATATATACACTGCATTTGAGCAAACAAAACCATTACATTTTCTACATTATCAGAAAGGCAGAGCTGGGACTAAAAAGTCTGTTCAGTGCATCTTATTGAAGCATTATGGATAAAAACATAGAGAACGAGGCAGAAAGTAGAAGTGAAAGTAATTGTGATTATATCATTCAGCCTCACAGTGTGTTCTTACCATGCCTCTCCATCTTCTTATATTGACAGTCAATGGTTTATTTTTGAAGATAACAAGCTGTTCCTTATGAAAAGATAAAAAAGAATGAACTTCTTAGGTCAGAGGGGGGGGAAAGAGGGTGTAATAGAGGATGAATAAAAAATGTACAGGGCAAAGTAGGTCATTCTGGTGTCCTCTTAAAATAATCTCGTGATGTTGGAGTCAGTTAAATTGAAGGGTGAAAAAAGCATGAAATTGCATAAACTAAAAGTATGAAATAGTACCATGAAGTTAAGCGTTTGAATCTTGCTGTTGCAAGCATCGCTGTGAAAACAAGCATTGCAGATTTGAAAAGAGTCTGATATTACCATGAAAAAAGGAAGCATCCATCATCATTGCAAAATGGGATAAAATTTCCATGACAGCATTCTTCATGCTTGAGAGTGCAAATTCCTTAGGTTAAGGAACTAAGAAAGGTTAAGGTTAAGAAAACTGCCAGTGGAAGCAAGGTATCTCAAAGCATTGCAAGAGTTGTGTGGCTTGGCAGTGTCTGGTAGAGCCTGTGCAAGGTCCCAGACCAAAGTGATACTGTTCTGAGAAGGAAACTGATAGTCCTATGCTTGGTTTTCTCATTCCCTAAAGTGCCTGATTTTAATTCTTGTCCAGTCTTACAGGCCCTTGATATTGTGTGTGAGAGCCAGAGAAGTGATTTGGTCTGTGGTCAACTCTACTTTCTGAGTCCCCTGAGTATCTGAGGGACAAATTCCTGCAGACACATCTCGATTTTCAGGGAGCAGAATCTGACCCACATGCAGCCCCTTATTCTCTCCTGAAGCTTTAGATTCAGACTGTGTTCACCACTTAAGTCATGGCAGGTTTGACTCACTGGTTGTGACAGCACAGCATTTATTCCTTATGAATATCACATTCATGTCTGTGTTGAAATCCACAGACTTTAGATTTGCTTTTTTTTTTCCCTTTTTTTTTTTTCCTCCCTCTCTCTTGACGTTTTAAGACTTCCAGCTGGTCAGCTTTTCTTCAAAAAGAACTTCATTTGCCAGCATTGTGATGAGGATTGCCCTTCCAATCTGAAGGTACTGGGATGTCAGGGGAGAAAGAAAAGGTGTTGAAGAGCATAATGTGCAGTTTTTAAGTGCTCTGTGCAAGTTCCACACTTGCCTATTTCATCTCTCCCTCCTCTTCCCCCTCCTCACTGCAGACTCACATCTGTCCGCCCTCTGGCTCACCTCACCCTCAGCCTCCCTTCCAGGAGAATGGTGATTTCATTTGGAGCACACAAGTCAGTGTGCTGCACAGGCACTACACACAGGGCTTCACTCCCTAAAGCTTATGTAGCTTCAGGGCCTAAAAATCCAACTTTATTTTTGGCTTTTTTTTTTTTTTTTCCTTCTTATTAAAGGCTTACTGTGTCAGGTAAATCTCTGGCAATAGGCACTTTGATCATGAAGAATAAATATATGCAGTTAAAAAAAAAGCTGACTCTATGTAATATAATATTTAATAACTTATCCATATCTGTGCAAGGAGTCAGCCCCATGGTGGGCATGTGATCCCATGTCTGATGTCCACACTGTCTCTTCCCTCAAGTTCTTGCTTTATTGAGGTATGTATGATACTATGCAGGCAGAAGGTGGCTTGTGTCTGCTGTCTTACCTTTGTGAAATTATTTTTTCCTTCTATTTCCCAATACAAAGCATAGAAGTCTGATAATTTATTTCACATATTCATGGAGAGGATATCACAGTTGCCTCCCTCTTCTCATCAGTGACAGACCTGTAGCTTCCTCAGAACTGAAGGTAAATGGTCATGTATCAAAGTACTGTAGTGTGGGTTTGTTTTTCCTTTTCCATGGTAGCCTGAAAATGGGCTTGCTTTTCTGATCTTTCAGATTTAGCATCCAAACTCAGAAGTACTAAGATATCTAGGGTCAGTGTTAGAGTTATCATTATGGATGCTACTTATCTGTGGCAAATTGATTTGATTTAAGCTTCCTAGGGATGAATCTTCCCCTGCTTGCTTCTGATTATTACATTTTAAAGACCATTCCTCCCTATGCTAAAATAAGAGTCTATAGCCTATTTTTCACAGGATGCATGGTGATTACTTCTGGACCCAAACTTTTGCAACATGAAAGTTTAGTACAGGCTCTTTACAGAAGTAAATCTACATATCTGTTTCTAATACGTTGAGATAATGTATTTCTAAATAGAAGAAAATACATTCTTATAGTCAGAGCTTTCTAGTCGGAGAAGTGCTGCAGCTCTTTCATTCTGACTTTACTCTAAGAACTTGAGAATGGACAGAGAGATACCTAAATCTAATTGTGATGGTCTTCACATTTTTTGTTGTTGGCTCATGGCAGTAGAATAAAAATGATTTGGGAACAAAAAGCAAGCATGATGAAAACCTCTATTTACAGAGTAACTTCTTCCAGACATCTGATTCATGTTCTTAATTTTATTTTACTTTTTCTCTTTAGTAGGTGGATGACTGTGATCAAGTGTTTCTGGATATGCAACCTTTGGGGTGACTCTGTCAGTTCAGTGGGCAAACCCTTGAATCTTTGTGTGGTATATTGGAGAGCCATCTGGCACCGTTCAGAGTTGTTGTTTTGAAAGCAGATCTTTAGGGAGCTCTGCTAAAGTGCAGGCCTGATATCATCAGGTGTATGAAGTGGACATACATAGGATATTCACCTTTCCTGGAAGCCAGGTTGCTAACAGCACACAGAAGTAGGTTCCTGAAATGCTGACTGAGGTGGGATCTCTGTGGCAGTTGGCCCCTGTCCTGAGTAGCCCATACTGAACATGAATATTTGATATTTAGGGGACAGAGACAGAGAGATTGCATCCCTAAACTTTTGTTTTTCTGTATAACCTAACCAATATGAAGTTCAGTGCATTAGCAGGATCTGAGGAGTCAGCAGGAAATTTTTTGATTCCGTGAAATTTTGGTCCAGTGCCACCTTTTCCATGTGATTATGCCAAATTTAAGGGAAGACAATCTCTCCCTTCCCTCCTTGGCCCACACCACAGCAGCTCCAAATCCCTGAAAATCTAGTCTCTGAGTCTTAAAACTGCATGCTGGCTCTTTAATGTGGCATATTTGTCTGAAAGCTACTTTTCTCTCTGTGTGATATGGTGAGGTATGAGGAGCAGGAGTGATTAAAACCAGCTGTTTTCCCCGAGCAGTTTTGCTGTGTTCTTTTCATTTAGTGTTCTTTCAATAAAGAATGAGAAAACAGTGAAATTGATAAGACAGCATTAAAATATTCTTCTACGTATGGAAATTACTGCAGCAGAATGGAATTTCAACAGTGTTAGGAAACCAGCTCCTAAACCAGTGTGCAGAATTGCCTCTAACAACCTTTTATTGAATTAGCCCATTGAATTCTGTCAGGTTTTTTATCCTTTTGTAATGTCATAGGATTTTCTGATTAAGGGATGGATCTGTTTTTGCTTTTTTCCACTCTCAATACAGCTGAGGTAAAGAAAAACCAAAGTATTGTGATGCTTGCTTTCCCTGTAGTGTTTTTCAGGCAAATTCTATTGATAGAAGGGCCTGATCATTAACACCCTGCTGTGGTTCAAAACTTTCTGGAACAAATCTTTTACAAAGGAAAACAAGTCTGATCAAAGCATTTTGAAGGAAATATTTTAAATGAGAGTGATAACTTGAATGCCTCCCTGTTCTTTTGACAGATGATATTTTCTTCCTCTCTGTTGGTCCTGGAGGACTTGGCTTTCCTTGTTGGCAATGAGGGTCTTGTTGCTGGAGTGTTCATTTGTGGAAAGGAGCTGTCTGCTGTATCTGAGTTACAATCATCCTGATCCTTTTCCTTCCCAAAGCATAAATGAAATTCCATGAACCATTTAATATCTTCATTGTCTTCAAAGTGGTGTTTTACTAGTGCCCTGCATGTGTCCCACTGTAATTGCAAGCTGCCTCTAATAGCAGGCATTCAGCCACATCCTGAAAATACAACAAGGTCAAGGGATGCTAATGTGACATTTAACAGTGCACATTTCTTGCAAGTGACTTTTTATTGGAGGAGGTCTGATAAAGACAACAGTATAACAAGAATCAAGAAGTGAACATTCAGCTATAATTTTAAAAATTAGTACACTTCTATTTTGTGGTAGTTTTTGTCAGTAATTCCCGTAAGCTTCAGTACTAGTTTGTTTGTGGCAGTGATGCACATAAAAAGAAAAGGAATCTAAAAATGCTTCATCTTTTGTTGGAAACCACTGCAATTCTGAATTTTAGGATTAGTTTCATTTGGCAAGAAAAAATTTCATCAACCATTTTGAGTCATAGTGTAAAAGTAATTTGATTAATAAAAGGCATAGTGGTCAGGGAACAATGTTACCTTTACTTTTAAGCAGTAGCCTACAGGTCTTGGAACATATTTATGTTTTCAAGATGGAATCTAATGCAGCATACTGGAGACTGCAAGTTTATTATTTCAGTCCCAAATCAGGTTTGTTGATTGTTGAAATTATTTAAATTCTACTTGTGGCTGTGCTCATTTCCTTTTCTCATTTACCTATTCTAAATTATAAGTGAAGGACATCCATGAATAAATGATCATTCATATCTCACTTTCAGGCCAAGATGACCTGCTTCAAGAAGAGGGAAGAAAAGACTGTGTTAAATTTGTGCTTAAACAGGCTGATTGCCTCTACTTTTAAGCACCTCACTGCAGAAGGTTGATTTGTTGACATGTCTTTAAAGCATGGCATTCGTCAAAGCACATTGTCCTAGCAGGCAGAGCACCTACACTCGAGGCATACATACAGATGGTGAGGGTAACAGGAGCAAAGATCACAGCTGGTACGTTGTCAAAGGAGAAGTCATCTCCCCAATCCCTTTTAAAGGACCTTACTCTTGTAAAATTCAACCACAGGCAAAAACACCAGGAAGATGCCAATTAAAAACACTGGATCAAATTTATTCAGCAGGCACATGTTTTCAGGAAGGATTAGGAGGGGAAAAGTGGAGAGGAAATGAGAAACACCCTTGTCAAGGTCAGATGTAAAGCAGAAGGGCATTACTTGTTTCATATCAGAGCATGGGGGGGAATGGCAGGTCTTAGAAAATTATATCTAATCATGCTCATGGCTGCCCAATCAGGAAGGGAAAGTAACTGCAGACAAATCTTCCTCATTAAAGAGTCAACGTGACACCCACAGATGGTAGATTGTTAAAGGATTTTTGTTTGCTTTAAGGTTGGGGGGGTGGGTTTATTTCTTTTGAAAGTTGGCAGCTCTGGGCATCTTTCAGGAGGTAACAGGAAATGTAGCCTGTCTATTCAATGAAACACACCATTGTCACTGGGCTTGTGGGCTCTCACTCTGAAGAGTCCTCTTAATCATGGATTTTTCATCACTGAAATGAAAATGGAAAATGATGGAAATTGCCTTCTTCTTTCAATGTTCCCACTAGCACCACCACCACCACCACCACCACCACCACCATTTTAACAGTTAATCCTGTAGAAGCCCCTAAAGCACAGCCCCATGTCTAATCCCTTAACAATTTTAATCAAATGCTTAGAGGGGAAAGGGAGAGCTGCATCAACTTCAAAAAGAGGGTTGTTGTAGAGGGAGGTGAGCAAAAAATGCATCCCAGTGATTTATTACACTTACCTTCAAGGCTGCAGAGATATAGAGACTTCACTATTTAGTAGAGAGCTTTGGAAGCTGGGAAAGAAGACAAGGAGTTCCTCTTTTCAAAGAAAATATAGGAGTAGAAAACAAAAAGCTAAACAAATGTGACCTACTGACCACAAGCTGCTCAGCGAGAAGCTTCTGTGCAGAATTGCAAGAGCAGACTTGGAGCTAATGGTGCTGATGGAATTTTGGGGATGGAATTTTTGGAGATCTCTGGAAAGACAGGCACGAGCTGCTTACAGTTGTATCTGAGATTCTGTCTGCCCAAGTTACATCGCTGTGCAGTGGGCTTGAGGAGTGGCTGACAAAGTCTGTTGGCTGGGGTTAGCCAGGTAGTGCCCAAGAATAGCTTTACCCATCTCTCTGAGAGTTCAGAGATTCCTGAATCTTTCATGGGGTTTTCTGAATGGAGTGAACTCAATGGATGTGAGATTTTGTTGTGGGAATTAATATTAGTATATGATTGGGCTAACTGGTGCTAGGAAGAAAAAAAGAAAAGTAATTTGTAAAGGGAAATGTTTGCTTTGTGACCAGTGATTTTTACATTGAATCCTGTTCTTACTAGCCAGTATGTGTAGCTGAGCTGGGAAATGTATAAATTTTACACTACTGTGTAAAAACTGTATTTATGTGCATGGGGAGGTGAAAGAAAACGTTAGAAGTATTAGAAATTTAATAACCCATGATTCAGTGTAGTGGGAAATTTAAAAATGTGGGGAAGTATATTTACATAATAAATGAAGGGCAACCCATTTAATGGGCATTTCAAGTAGGAGGGGTGCAGTAAACAAAGTTCTTTTTTTTAAATTAGGAGTTGGCAAACCTTGGTTACCTCATTTATCAGTTACATTTTTTGTAGTTTGGCCAGCCCAAGCAGGTTTCAGGCCCAGCACAAATCTAAAAGTGGCTTAAAATCTCAAAGCTTATAACAATAGTTCATTCTGAGTGGTTTTATTTACATTCTGAACCACCAAATTGCAGATGGGTTGTGTTTTCCAGCTTGAGCTTGTGAAACAGAAGACACACATACACGCTTTGCTTTCATGAATAAACGGGAAGACTGTCCACTTTTTCAGGTTTTGAGGGAACATATTAAGCTTTAATAATAAATCTAACTGAAGATTTGGTTTTACACACACATTTTTCTGTGACAAAAAAAAGGCACTGGAGGAATTTATCACTGATGCCCTTGTTTATGCCTGGTATTATATACTCATATAGCATTTAGTTTACTTTTATAGAAATATACATTTGCAGCTGCTTTCTCACTGGAGAAAAAAATAGTGACTCAGAGATTAGTAAGATAGAAACTTAGTTCTCCTTTTGTTTTCCAAGGTTCTACCTTTCCTTCTCCTGCTTAAATTCTCAGCTGTGGAATCTATTTAAAATACTATATGTCCTAAGAATACAGTAGAAAACTTATGTGCCAGCCAAATAGCTGTTCAATCCAAGTAATGTCAAACAAGCCCATCTAGTCAGATTTTGAGAACCATTTTTTTCCTTCACTTTTTTTTACATGAAACATCTAAAAGGTCTATAAGGCCTCAAAAATTGTGATTTTCAAAAGCAAAAGTTAGAGACAATACTTTTTGACAATTCTTTTATAAAATTTACCTAATTATTTTTTAAATTTTAATAAACAAGCCCCCCATTTTCAGTTAAAAATACATTTGTCCTTAACTAAATCTTGTTGAATGAAATACGGTGTATATAAAAGACACATGGTATGGTTTAAGTAATAAAACATAACAAATAGGAAAATTGAGAAAGGATTGCAATGATGGTTTGCCTCAGAATTTCTATTAAGATCACTTGGTGCAGTTCTTCTGTAATGTGAAGGTAAGGAAAGGGAGTAAAAATAATTTCCTTGGGCACATTTTACTAATTAGTTTATTTGGTATAGGAACCAAAGTACAATCTAAACAAAGAAAAATCTGTTGGTCTGTGACTTGGCTTCATACTTTCACTTTGAGAGGAAAAATCTCTGAAAACCAAGCTGACACTGTTTTATGATTTGATCTTTAACAGCTAGGCCTCCATATGGAAAAGCTTTAGAATTTGTCTGGAAAATTTAACCCTTTTTTAAGACCTTTAAAAATGTACTAGAAAAATTGCTTTGGTCAATAGCTTTTCACAGAAAATTTTAAAAATAAGTGAAAAGGGTTGCTGCTAAACTCTAATACTTGGACCAGCTATTATTGTAAATAGAACAGCTACATTAAAATTAATATAAATTAACAGCTGCGTTAAAATTAATGGATATTTACGCCATGTAACAATATGATCTGAAAATATTTGCAAATGGCTAATGTCTATAGAATTCCACTAGTTTCATCCCTGTCAAATGCTAGTAAGTTTGTCCCAGATGCTGGCTTGCTTGTTTCCCCTTGTGGTTATGTAACTACAAGCTACTCTGTACAGAGGTCAGTCTTTTTTATCTTTGCTTCCGAAGGAAATAAGACTTTTGCAATTGCACTGTCTGCCTACTTTGGAAAGCAGATGAAAGGCGAAAGGCAAAAAAGTATTGCTTGAGCCTGGGGGCTGCTGCCAGGTGTGCTTTGTGGGGAGGTGTTTGTGTGCAGCTCAGAGTAGTGCTGCCCCCCGAGCACAAGGAATGTAAACACTGGCAAATCAGGGTCCTTGCACCTTTTCTTTTTTTTTTTTTTTTTTTTACTTTGAGAATAACTAAGCTCTTCTGATAAGTTCTGATTATGATTTGCTTCTGTTGACAGTCCACATGGCTGTCATACCTTCATACTATTTAATTTGAAAACCAAGGCAGGACCAAGTTAAATAAAAATTATTAAAATAAGTTTGATCTTCTATTGTTTAACCTACAGGCCACAGATTTTTTTAGTTGGGTCTACCATAAAACACTCGGGAAAAATTTGGAACCAGAGGAAACTTTTAGCCATCTTTCAGATCAGGATGAAATCTGTGCCTAGACGGCTCAAGAGCCTTCACAGCTTTTGTTAGTTTACACTGATTTATTCTGAAGGCTCTATTTGCTTTAATGCTTTTCAAGCCATTATATCATTCTCCATTTTCACTCTACTCCACGCACACCTAAAACTGTTACAATCAAGCTAAGTATATATGTCCAAAGAAAACATGTTTTTCAGACAGAATATGGCAGTGATCCTCTTTAGAATACATACTTCAGTTTTTACACACAAGTAGTCCAACTGAGTTTCAGACTTTTTCAAAATAAAGTGTCTTGTAAAAACCTTTGCACATCTAGGAACAAGAAGAAGAGGGATCCATGGGCTCAGAGATCCTGTGGGTCTTACACTCAGTTTCTGTCAATTTGTAAACTTTAAAATCCCAGCTACTTCTCATGTCTGGTATTAGCAACGTGAAAATTGTTAGCGTTATTCCAAATTATATTAAAAAACAGAGCATTCAGCACTGCACTTGGGAAAAGTTATAAGTGCAGAGGCTTCTTGTAACTGAAAGAACACAGGGAAAGAGGATAACCTGGAGTCAGTGAAACAGGGAGGACTGAGTAGAAGAGGCCGAAAACAAAAGAGTGGTTTTGTTTTTAAAAATAAATTCTAAAAAAAGAGGTAAGTAAAAGGGAAGGTGGGCAGAAAGTTTGTTGGTCTTGCGAAACTGATTTCGTGAAACTTATATCAGAGCCAGTTCAGGTGGGAATATAATGCTTTATTTACTTTTATATGCAAAGATTACTAATACCTGATCTCTTATGAACCATGGAAGTAGATGTACTAAGCACCAAAACTCATTTCCATAGTGACTGGCAACAGAACTACTGGTGTTTTTTCTCAGATATTTGTTAGTTTAGAAGGAAAAAAAAATACAGATTTTGGGAGAGCTACAATCCAATTTCTCAGTGTACTTGAATAATAACCAAGTCCAGTCATACTCATGATTTGTAGAATGATTGATGCATAATGCAGAAAATGGCATAATTTTTGTATTTAACACTAGTCAATGTTTTTTGATGCCTCCCTTGCTGTGTGTCTGCAATGGAATTCTATCTTCAGTTTCAGTATTTCTTTTAGTATTTTTCTCTCCTAAAGAGCAAAAAGTCCTCAGATAAGGACTCCCTGCACCCTTTTTATCCCAGATATGAGAGTAAAAAGTCATGTGGGGCCCTCAAACAGCTTTTTTACTCTTTCTTGAAAAAACTCACTCATTTTCCATTGGATCCTACTCTCTTTTTTAACTTTTGAGGGCGGACTACAGGTTATGCTTTCTTCATCTGCACAGTTGTGATGTCTGGGCTTTGTGGATAATTTGTACTGGTTGGTTATAAAGTAATCTCAAAGTCAAAATAGCTTATTCGAATGACTGTAGAGAATGTTTTACACTGTCTATTTCAGGCAAAGATGTACTTACCTGTTGCTAAACTTCAGCCTTACTGCAGTTCTTGGTATCAATTTACTAATCCAAAAGAGTTAGCTCAGGATTTTTTAAAGTTAGTCTTATGTTTTTTAAAGGTTGATTCAAAATCTAATGGGAATTTTTCCATGCTCATAAGATTTTCTCTGTCTTGTGGCTTCAAAGCATGGCTCATTCTGAAAATACAGGGTGACTTTTATGCTTAGCTGAAGTCCTTCTTGATATTTATTATCTATGTTGAATAGATGCTTTAGCAAAAGAGAGAATCCACAGAAGATATCCTATTTCGCAGAGGAGTGGGAGGATTCCCAGGATGAAGATAGAAAACAACTGACAACCTATGTTTTCAGTTCTTTTAGGTGTACTTTCACTTTAACTTTGCAGAAAAAAATTCCAAACCCATCACTAGTTAGCTATGCCCAGTATATTGAACTCTTCAAAGAGTTCAACACAGTATTGAACTCTTCAAAGAAACAAAATACTTGTGCATAGTTAAAGTTTTAGGCCATTTTGGAGATAT
The DNA here is from genome assembly GCA_013397555.1 of Urocynchramus pylzowi. Taxonomy (NCBI): domain Eukaryota; kingdom Metazoa; phylum Chordata; class Aves; order Passeriformes; family Fringillidae; genus Urocynchramus; species Urocynchramus pylzowi. The sequence continues at coordinate 148,321 of VZRH01003387.1, forward strand.
TCTTCAGTATTCTTCAGCAATCCCAGGTCAGTGTTGTATGAGACATCTACCAATCCCAACAGAGGAGACATGGAATAGAAAGGGGAAAACAGACCTTGGGATCACCTAGAGCAAATTATCAGGTCAGCTGGGGTACCTCAGCAGTTAATGTTTCTGGTTATTCATCAGTAAAGCACATGCTTGGGTTTCACTTCTTTTGCAATTTGATGACTTCACAGACATGAGAAAACTGAAGTGTTTTTTTCCAGCAGAGCAGAAGACATTACAGCTGACCTGCTTTTTCATTTGGGCATGGAGAGAGAGCCCTCACTGGTTTAACATCCACCAAAAAACAAGAAACACAGGTAAACATTAAGAATTATTTTAACTGACGTGAGTATTGCTGTAGCCATCCTCACACACACACATCCTTTCATCAAGCCTTCTCTTAAATTCTGATTAATTAATTAAAGGATTTGAGACTTTTCATGTTTATTGGGTCAAAGCCAATCTTCTGTGCAAGAAAATGTAAGAGAATTAGGAGTCATTTATGTGGCTAATCCCTAGAAATAGATGAATCTTCTGCGATGAGCTCTCCTAGTTTCAGTGGGACATAGTGTACAGTGGGACACAGGTGAGGAAAATGTTGCAGCCTGTTCCATTAAAATCCAGACTGTCAAGGGAATTATTTCCATAGCACAGGATTATGTCAGCAGAGCTATTTCAACAGAGAGTAAGACACCACTGTCCTTAGCTGTGCATACCTGCTGGCATTCAGATGGAAAATGTTCAGTGCTGGACCTTTTGGACCTATTAAAAGAAAAATTTGCCATTAAGATGAAGTGATTATTAGATTTCTGCTTCCTTGGGCTTCACGATGCCAGAGGAGCAGAAGAAGCCATGGGACAAATATTTCAGTGCTTTAATCTGTAGGGGACTTGATTATTTTTTTTGTTTTGCTTGGGTTTTTTGCTTGGGTTGGGTTGGGTTTGGGTTAGTTCGGTTCAATTTGGTTTTTTTTGCTTGTGATGATTGTTTTGTGAAAGACTGCACCTCCTGACACTCCCCAGCTGTAAACTCTGGAAAACATGTTGCATTATAGGAGCTTCCAAAAGTACTGATTTTTAGGAAAATGTTAAAACAGAGAGAAAAATAAATTAACCATCCTTCCTAAAAGAGTAACATTCTTTAAAAGATGCTTATTTGTGTGTTTGTCAGGAAAAGGAAACCCAGAGATCAGACTATGATTTATTAGGAGGACATACTGAAAAATCTTCATCTGATAGTGAAATTTCAAGCTTGTACTTGTCTGTGTGTTATCTTGTCTATGTTATGGTTTAAGGGTGTAATAGCTCAGTACCTAAGATTTCTTCCTAGGTTAAATTCCCACTTGCAGGTAAATTCAAAAGTCCTTTGCATAGGGCTTGGATAATTTCTGTGTCCTACTTAAACATTACCTAGTTTTTGACTTGGAGCTGGGTGTAAATGTTCTCTGTGTGTCATGCTGACTGCCTGGGCAGAGCTATGTCACATACAAAAACAGGAGCATGCTTTAAAAGTAATGCTCTATGATCGAGTGCCTGAACAGTAAACTAATAAGGTGGAGTTCAGATTAATGGAAACTGGTCCAACTACTGATTTATCTGTTGCAGGAAATAACAATACAGCAAACCAGCCATACCACAAAAAACCAAAAAGATAGCTACAATAATTTCAAATACATATCTCTTGCAAAGAAATGTATAGCAGTTGAGCTTTCAGAGCTTAAAAAGTCAGGATATTTTCTTTTTATGTATGTATGTATAAATGTACATTTTAAGAGTGGAAAGAAGAAAGAAAAAGAAAGAAATAAATAAAATAAAGAAAAGAAAGAGAAAGAGAGAAAGAGAAAAAGAAAGAAAGAAAGAAAGAAAGAAAGAAAGAAAGAAAGAAAGAAAGAAAGAAAGAAAGAAAGAAAGAAAGAAAAGAAAGAAAGAAAGAAAACATCTTTTCAGTCAACAGAGAAGAAAAAGTGTTTAAATATGGCCAAGATTTGACATGACAATGCAGACGTAACTGAAAGCAGTGTTTCTTCAAACAACAAGTGTTGCAAAACAGCTGCCCAAAACTCCAGATGTTTAGTCCTTCCCTCACCAGCTTCAATGAAACATGACATGTAAACAATACAGTACACTCTCTACAGAAATAAAATACAGGGAATGTCCAAGTGTGTGGCTGAAGAGCTTTGTCAGGGTATGAGAGGGATGGATGGGAACACCCTCCCCAAAGTTTCCATTCCTTTCCCCCTTTTCTCTCTCTCTCCATGTGCCAATTTGTGTTTCATAATATGATGAGTTACAGAAGTTTGTGAACCAGCACTGCACGACCTTAGCTCAGACCCCTGTGAGAAGGCTGAATGCAAAGACTGTGTGCCTAATTCCCCATGTACAGTGTGGGTCATAACTGTTATTGTTATTTGGTTGTAGTGGTGCCAGAACAGACATTTTTCTTGTCTGGATTCCAGTAATATATCTCACAGCTTGCTGCTTTTTTGCT
>VZRH01003387.1:150916-210825 GCA_013397555.1 Urocynchramus pylzowi
TTCTCTTTTTTTTTTTTTTTTTTTTTTTTTTTTTTTTTTTTTTTTTTTTTTTTTTTTTTTTAATTTGCTTTTTTTTTCCTTTTCATTATTTGGCTAGTCTATCTTCTCAGCTTAAATTTTCCCCTGTACTGCTGGTTGCTCTGTTGGCTACTAGACTGCTGAAATCTGTTGCAATCATTCCTCTCATGATGATGTGGGAGAATACAAGGCTGTGGCTGGGGAATTACTGTGTGACTAGTAAAGGGAAAGAATTACACACACTTTGTGCAAAGAGGACCATTGGCTCACACACTGTTGCTATTTTTCCAGAACTTTCCCCTTGCTATCCTTTCACAGTACTAGGGAAAAAAAAAAATGGAAAAGACAGAGTTTTCCAGGATTCTTGCCTGATGAGATCACCCTGATCCTAGATTGAAAAGTGGGAGTGTGAGAGAGCAATTCCATGTGTAGACAGATCAGAGGAGGGGGCTTGTCCCTGCTTTGTTGCTGGGGTAAACTTATGCCTATTCTGGCCCTTCTTACAGTCCGTGTTTGTTTTTGTAGAGAATCTGAGGCAGAGTAAATGGTAGTGTGTTTTAATATATGATTACACATCTTTAAATCATTTTATGTGATATTCAATGCAGGTTGCTAGGAAAGATGTGGTGAAAGAATGTATTAATAGTTACTCTCTCCTAATATTTAGCTATCTCTGTTTTTGTCCTATGCATTAGGACCAGTAGGTGTTTGTGTATGATGCCAAAAACTTGAAGAAAATGAGGAAAAGATGGGTCTTTTTTAAAAAAGCTGTTATTTACTTTATTTTTTTTTATTACTAGAGTGTAAGAAAAGTGCAATGACTAAGTTTGATTAAGTTGTACCAGATATATACATCTCCGTGCTGCAGATGTCAATTGTAGGTAGGGCATGAAACACAGAAGATTGTCTGTTTCATGTCTCTTCAACAAGAGGAAAGTGAAGTCATGTCTCAAAATACATTCCAATTTAATTTTGAAAAATGTTCTTTCCTTTTTGGGTTAGCAGTTGAAGTTTCCAGTAGTTGATGACAGATAAATTTGTTTCTTTATATCTCATCTACTCCCCACAAATATTTTAAATGCTTTACCTGCGGACGAAACACTGAACAGTAAGATATACCTCAGGGATTAGGTGTTGAGGCTTTTTTTTACAGTAATTGTGATTGCTTCAGCCAGTTCTTTCACATCCTAAAGTAGTTCCATGTCAAGCTGGAAGTCCAGCAGAACCTGCATGCAGTACTAGCTGCATCAGCTCTCAGGTATAAGAGAACAGCAGGCCTAAATGAAAGTTCTCAACACCCTTGGGAAACTTCAAGAGTGATAGGAACAGGGGGTTTGTCAGTGCAGAGGGGGGAATTGTACTATGGGGCTTGCCAAAGGGTTTTGGTGAAGGAAGAAGAAAAAAGATTGTGGGGAGAGTGGGACCATTGCCAATCTTCCCTCAGAGCAGCATCGTGTTGGTAGATAACACTTTTGCACAGTAGCCCGTGTGTGCACTCGAGTCTAAGAGACAAGTGTCAGATTCTCAAGGCAAAACATAAAAATTCAGCCCATATAGGTATTTTATTGCAAACTGACTAGGTAATATAACAGCTTAGGACTGCCTTCCTGCATATTTTCTGTCTCAATTTGAACATAGAGATCTCAGTTGAGAAAACGGAATTTAAGAGGTTTTACCAGAGCCTAAAAATGACATCATTTATGGATAGGAAATATTTAAATTAACATGATAGACACAGATTTGAAGTATATGGCCTTAATTTCTGGTAAATCTGGAGGGAAAATGAGGCCAAAGAATATAATGTCCAATTATTTTATATATTATTTTTGAGCTACTTCAGGCAAGATCCGAAAGGCATTGTACAGACAAAAAGCTCCTGTCCAGGAAAGTCAAAAGTCTAGATGAACTAGTCATACAGTCTGCTTTAGATGACATGTGGGGAACAACTTTTTTTGAGAATAAAATAATCAGTAGTAAAGCTCAGAGGAGAAAAACAGGTGACCTAACTGCCTTAGGTAGAATATAACATTAACTCATCTGCTCCAAGGTCAAAACTCCATAGTTTTGTCTTGTCTTTGTATACTGTTGGAAAAATCTAGAAAAGGATGTTGATCATTTGGGAACAGTCTGGAGGAGGCTGATGAGAACAAACTGGAAAATGTAGCTGATGAAAGAGAGCTACATCAACAACAGTTATTTAGTCTGCAAGATATTAGAGGGGGAAGAAAGCAATACTCTAATCTGTGAAAGCTTTCTGAATAGACAAGAAGGATTATTTGCAATCCCTTCTACTACAGATGTTTAGAAAAAGTAGGAGGAAATAATACTCAGGTTCAGCATGAGGAAGAACATTACAATTATATGGGTGGAGAGTGGACCTAGGGACTGACTGGACTAGGAGTCACACTGTCTCTATCCACTCCCTGGAGATATTTAAAACTTCCTCAGGTTTTCAAGAATGATGGGAATTATTTGTGAGGCAGCTGTACACACAAGAGGAGTCCTTAAGGTCCATTCTAAGTCATCATCTATGTACTGAAACCTTGAAAACAGTTTTGTCTGTTGCATTTAAAATAAGCTCTAGAGTAACACCGTGGCAGTGGCTGTTACTGTGCATCTGTGAAAATGCAATAATATCCATGTATGACTAGGAGATGGGAAAGGTTGTACAGACAACTAAGGAGTTGATCTCCTGTTGTCTCCTGAACCATCTTCCCCTGTTGTCTGTGGCTGTCACTTGGTGTCACACCCCAGGAGAAGGGTTAGAGTTCAGCGTGTTCTTAGGTGCACAGGTAGGGGTTGCCTTGTGCACAACTAATGTGAGCACCTGAACATATCTCCCTATTTCATGATCCAGAGAGAGGAAGTCAGCAGGGCACTGCCAACAGGCCTGGAACTACCATGAAGCAGCTTAAAATTTCTTTGCAGTAGGTGAAACTTTGGTGCTTGATGCCAGTGTATTTTCCCTGTTGGATATTTTTTTCCTTCACATTGAGGATGTCAGTGGCCAGTGTTTCCTCCCATTTTCCTTTCAACACTTCTATGTTTTTACTCCCTGCAAATTCATTCTGTAACTTTTGCTTTACTTCTCCTTGTGTGTATGTCTTTAAGTGTCATCAAAAGTTAAGTACAAGTTCAGGCCTGCTGTTTCAATTGTCTGTAATGGTGCCCATTTGTAACTACCAGTCAACCTGGATTATGTCTTTTGATCCCTGACAACCCCATGTAATGCAGACAGGCTTTCTGTCCTGCCTGAGCAAGAGGAAAAATTGTAAAGGGTTTTTCCAGGAGAGATAATCAGAGGAACTAGATCATCCTTCTAGTCAGTAGTCCTTATTTCCTCCTTTCTGTGGCTATGTGACTGCTTTTAATTCCTCAGGTTGTATAGGACTGAATAGATACAGCTTCATCTAAAGTTCCATGCCTTCTTTCACTAAGGGTCAGGGGCCTGGGAGAAATCAAAGGCTAATAGCAGGAACATTTTCAAAGCTTCACACACATTAGAGACAGCTGGTGAAGTAAGGGAGGCAAACAGGGGAAGATAACGTTAATTGAGAGCTTCTATCCCACTACTGAAAAATAAATATAGTTTATTCTTCTGCTACAGAACACACTAAAACAGAATAATTACTCCTTGTGGACAGATACTTTGCCTTGCTTCCATCACTTCAGAGAAGTTGCAGTGATTTATGCTTGTAAGAGGTTTGCCCCACAAATTATAAGAATGATCGGTTAATACTATCCCATTGTACTCCTTGCACTCAGAGAGCATAAGATTGCAGCCAGATGTCCAGAAACAGAAGATATAATGATAAAAAAGTCATTTCAGTGTGTATATGAACTGAATTCACAGTGAGAATCATACTAAATGAGGGGAATGCTGCTGCAGGTGCATAGAACAAAGAATAAATGTAAGTTTTCACTCTGTGTTGTATGGACTAATGCTTGTGAAATATTATAGTGTTAGGGAGAGATTTGCCTCCTTTGATTCATTAATTTCCCTTTAAGGTGCTTCATTTCCCCTACCAATCATCAGTCAGTTATTTTTTGCCACAACACCCCTTGAAATGTGGAAGTGCTTCAGCTCCAAGTCTGGCTCTTGCCCTCTCTTCTACTCTGTCTGTGACCTTAGGACTTCAAAACTGTTTTCTTTCCTGAGCCAGGAAGAAGGGGGCAGCTGGCTAGGACCTTGCACTCATCACTGTTTGTCCACCTATAATATGTTTGCTTTCCTTTTCCAGCTGCAGTTTTATCTTTCCCCCTTTCAGTCACTCATTATTTGGCATATATTGTGGGCTCAGTTCACCACTTATTTAGCATGTGCACAACATTGTTTGCTTCAGAGGGGTTTATGGTTTTAACAGAGAAGAGAGCTTGATTAGGAGCTGGTGCTTGCAAATACACATTCTACCAATCTAAGTGGGAGTGAGTTGTTGCAGGTCATGAAAATTCAGTAGAAATATAAGAAGTTGGCTGATGTCAAGTTAAAATTATTTAAAAAGAAAGAGGAAAAAGTCCCCCAAAGTGTCCTGTTGAACATATCTGTCAACAAGTTTGCTGGAAGGGAGAAGAGAGGGCTGGACAGCTGCAATCCTCTGCCTTTGTATTCTAATCAGGCTGTGTGGTTATTTTATCACCTTTCTCACTGTATACATTTTTTCCCTCATCTTCCTGAAGCTAGATATAGATTCCTGACTGTCAAGACAATTAGGCCAGATAAAATCTAGGTGTGGAACATGGATAATGTCAAGGTTCTGTAAAATGAAAAGGAAGATCCTGCTATGTGTTGGATTGATTTTCTTTATTTGGTACTCTGGTTCAGAGGTAGATATGGCAGGTGAATAGGAGATGCCACTCATCAGTCTCCACCTGCAGATACATAGCTGTAGTTCTGACAATTTAGAAGAATTTCATCACCAAATGGAACACAGAATGGTAGCTCAAGATATCTGGAAATGGACGGCAGTTTCAAATAAGTCTCCAGCATGTACTGTTGTTTTCAGACACAAGCACTTACATTCTCATAGAAGTTCATCCTGCAAGTTGCACTTTGACCCTGGTCCAGTAAAGCACTTAAACATATGCTAAACTCAGATACGTTGATCTTGCTGTGTTTTCTTGCATGCCTAGTATGAAGCACATGCTTAATAGCTTTGCTGGATCAGACTCAGGGTGCTTTGCAGCTTGCACAATGGGTTCCATCACTAACATGATAACTAATCAAGGGTTTAAAAGACTTCATAAATTAGCAGCTGGTGATTCACTATATCAGCAAATAGCTATTGTTCCTCATGAAAGCAAATAAATCTGTTTTTTAACAGAGTTCTCTTTCTAAGATCACTTCTTTTGTCTATAGCTTGTCAAGGTGTTCACTGTTAACCTCTGTCTAAAAAAGACAGTCAGTCATTGGCATAACAGGGCCATGAAACAGACGTCTGTATGCACAGCAAACAGCATCATTTTTACTATGGGTTGTGGAGGCTGACCTGCCTTTCATTTGCTTTTGGGATTGCCCCTGATCTCCTTTGTGGTTTACAATCCAATATTCAGGTGCTATCCCCAGACATACAGAAGTTCTTCATGTAAAGATAGGAAGGATCTGCAGGGTGCCTCGCTGAGTCTAACTGAGCTGTGTTCCCCAGCCCCTGCCTTTGCCCACAGGCATGCACACATCCACATTTTGTCATCTCATTAGGTGAGATGCTCTTTTCTAAGCAAGGGAAAGGGGATGTGTGCATCTAGCTGGGATCAATACATCTGAAAACACTGGGGTGCTGGCACACCTTATGTGACAGAATCTGCTGCTGCCACCACGATTGCTCTGTTCCCTTGCATTGCTAAATGAAGGAAGACATAGAAATTTCTGCAAGTCTTAAGGTAAAGTGAGAGTAACCTGTATTTAGTAATTATGAGCTAAAGCCCTGGCTTTAGTGTTTTGCTAAACTATCCCTTTTCTATATAGCTTAGTTTACTTGAATCTGCCTTTCATAATAAGATATGACTTGGCCCTATTGTTTTCTGTGATTGAGCTGCATTGCTGTCACACCATACCTGCTTATTGCTTTGATTATTCATTACCTGGAATTTTCCAGGGTTTCTTTCTTACCGTCTACAAAATCCTTGTCTGATCCACCAAAACTGGCTTTGACTAGACATGGATTGAGTTCAACAGAAATTCTCTATGGCCATGGGGGATATAACATGTGTGTATTCAACTATTCATTCCACATTTTAGTTATATTAATATATTATATGCGTATATATATATATTACCTTGTAGAGAACAAATACAAGTCATTCTGGATCAGCAAGCATAGAAGTGGAAAACTGCTTATTCCAAGCTTATTCCTGCCATTAAGATGCCTATTGAAAAATTAAATTTGCATACTTTTTGTTCTGCATTTGTAACTGTGTAAAAACCTGTTGTTTCATCTTTGTATTAGTTTTTCACCTCATTAGCCGTTATTAGAAAGACTCTGCTTCCACTCTGTGTACTTTGTCTTAAATTTAAGTGGACACAGACAGTGCTTTCTGAGAGACACTGCAGAAGTTCCTTCAGATGTGCTAGAAATTTCCCCTTCATTCAAACATTCTCTGGCATCAGATTGCAGGGAGGACACAATCCCAACTGAAGGCCAGCTATAGGCTTCCTGACCAGGCCTGGAGATCCACCCTGCATTTTAGACCTGTTGGTCAGACTTGTTACATAACTCAGAAGAGTTTTGTCTAGTCACCACTGCAGTGTTTGAGCTTGCTCACCGTCCACAGAAGCCTTTAGCCTTGGCTGAAGCCTTGAGAGAGAAGGGGGCTGCCATTTTGTGAGCAGATAACCTTGTTCACTGACAAGACTTTGCCTCTGTTTTGATGGAAGCTGGTTGGTTTCAGATTGTGATCAGGTGGTGGTTGTTGCTTCATATTATGTGACAGATAAGGATCGTGATCAGCTGTTTTTTCACTCTCCATGTATTGACCATGCTGAAAACTAACTGTGGGCAGAGTGTGATGAAGAAGCAGCGTGTGCATCTGGACATGTCAACATAAAAAGCATTAGTACATTAGTGTTATTATAAAGCTATCATCAGAAGTTATTGACAGAGATGCCTTGTCCTTAGCATTTTATACCATTACATGCAATGACATTTCCCTTTTACCAGTGGCCAGATTTTGGCCACTGCATGATGCCTTTGCATCCCATGTGCTGAGCCTCACATGCTCAACACAGAGAAGGAATCAGGCAGAAACTCTGCCTCAGTCAATTAGAAAGGTAGAGGTGACTGACTGATCAAGAGAACAGCAGTCCCTGTGCCCCCAATGCCATGGAGCTGCCTTGTTACCACCACGCTGGCCAGCAGCTTTTGCAGCAACCAGGGAAAGGTAGAGGAGAGGGATTCTCCTACAAGAATGGCTTTCTGATTGCAGACCTTTGACACATGTGGATTGTGTCCAGCCCTCCAGCCTCCAGCACCAGGTGCCAAAAAGGCAGCAGACTGGGGGAGGGAACCCAGATGACAGCCTGGAGCATGAACTCCACTGGTGTTCTATCTCTCATGTGAATGCAGCCAACCTCCTATGCATCAGCCACCAAGCAGCTGAGCAAAACAGGGATCCTCTTTTTCCAGTCTTTTTGCAAAGTGCTCTTTTAGGGACCAGGAGAGCAATCCCACAAGACCACATCCCAGTTGTAGCATGGTGAATGATGGTCTCTGGTGTCTCTTCCCCACTGCCTGCTGTTGTTCTGGCAGAAAAAAACTGTAAGGAAACAGGTAAATAGTAGGTCAGTCCAGCTGTGCTGCCAAAGTTAGGTATTAGGAAGATCCCTAGGCAGCCCAGCAGGCACCTAGTTGATAGTCAGCATGCTGGAGGGTGCACAGCTATACATGCACAGACTACAAATGATGTGTCTGGCCTGTGGATGTCAGAAAGTTCCTCTGAAATCTCACTAAGCTGACGTTTCTTCACTTACCCTTCCAACCCTGCTCTAGCTTAATTAAAAAAAAAAAAACAAAACTATCTATCCTACCTTCAAAAAAGAAGTTAAGGGGTTGAAATATTAAACTAACATGGTTTTGATTTCTTTATTCTCTGTACTTAAGTAACATGTTTTAAAGCTCTTTTCTGTTGCAGAATGACAGCTTCCAGGGTTATACAGGTATTTTTAAAAAGAATATTTATTTTTTTCTGCTTTAAAACAGGGGGGCAAATATTGTTTGGTTTCCATTTATTGACCTGTTTTGCCCTGGCATAGTTTCAAAGACTCCTGGCAAGAGACACAGAAGGTACTGTCATTTGTGCTTTTAAATTGTCCAAGGCTACAGAAATAGTTAACATGACCTTGTCATCCTTTGGTGTTCAAGGTGCAGTTTATTAGTACCACAATGTGGTGTTTGATTAGGACTCGTGAGGTTTTTCTCATGGTACATGGCAGTCCCGGTGGGGAGTGCAGATGGAGCACTAGTACCAGCTTGTTAGAAAGTCCAGGGAAATGCCAGTCCCAGACATCTAACCAGTGGAAAAAGACAGGGCCAAACAAGCTGGTAATTCAGCACATTAAGCAAAGGGATGCAAAAGAGAGTTTGTCTGGGAGAGAGTAGATTCTGTAGGCTTTCAGTGAGCATTGGAAGGTGGAATTGTGGGGCAAACCATGTGCGCCATCCTCTGCCTGGCTCTTGAAGAGGGGCAAAAAGCTACTGATGAGGAACTTGGAGACTGTATCTGGGAACAACATGTTTCAAAGAGGTTTCAATCCTGTGCTCAGCCAGAGAAAATAAAAGTTGGAGGGAGAGGCATGGGCAGGAGTGGACCATGGGAGGGAAGGGTAACACAGAAGAAGACAAGAGATACTTTGTCTGTGGGAGGCTTTGCAGGCCCTTGTTTGTGCTGAAGAAGAACTCTGTACCCCACAGGACACGTGTGAGTGCTGCCATCTCCCTTCACACAGCCCTTCACAGCTTGTGTGTAGCTGCCCTGCCAGCAAGGATGCTCCACTCAGCAAAACCCTGCCAGCTGCCAGCCACACGCCTTCCCTTCCACTGAACATTTGTTCTTCTGTTTGAAGCTCCCAGGGTAGAGGTTTCAGAGATTTTTTTTCCCCATGCAAGAGACCATTCATGCTCAGTTCACAGCCTGTGGCCAGAAGTTGTTACACACAGGGGTCACAGTGTTGAAACAAATATTTTTCTGCACTTCAGAACTTAGTGAAATTATCCAGTGCCTTGTGGTGATGTTGGATTTGTACATCCAAATGGGACGTCATTGCTGAATGTACATTATTGATGGGAAGAATTTTGTGCTCTTTCTGCTTATCATATGCACTTTGTGCAAGTGCTTTTTAATATTAATGGACACATCCCTAATATTTTTTTTTTAATTGCATTGTTTCTCTGGTCTTTGGTTCCCTCTTTAGCAATTCGTTGCCAGTGAAATACTAGAATGGATTGAAAAAAAAAAAAGAAAACCAAACAAAAAAACTCCACAGGGAATTCCTGTACTTGCTGTACACAGTAGCAATCTTAATTATCCTATTTTCTGGAAAAGCAGTAGACTCCTAGTGTCTCCAATGGCCATTGTAGCTATACGGACATGAAGTGGAGACAGATGTCACCAACTGCATGTCCTATTTTTTTTTTCTGGAATAGCTTTGTATTACAAAGTCAGGTAAAGTGGATCATCATTTGTATGGGGATATAGGTGTGTAAGGGTAACTGTAAGTGAAAAACAGACCTATGATTGCAGCTTAAACAAATGAGTAAGAGTTTGACGTTTGTAGTAATGAATGGTTAAAAATGGATTTAGAGAAATCCTATTAAGCTGTTTCAGTGTCAGTCCAATGTCAGTGGGATATAATGTCTTCTGAAAATGTTTCTTTAAGAAAGGAAAAAAAATCACAGGTTATTTTCTGACAAATTTTACTCTTCTAAACAAAAATATTACTAAAGAATCACCAGAGCTAGATCAACTGCAAATAACAAGTGTGAGCTTTATTTCTGAGGCATTTAAGGAAACTGGTGAAATAGATGTAAATTTCACTGTTTTAATGAAAAAAAAGGAAAAAAAGAAAAAAAAAAGAAAAAAAGAAAAAAGAATAATATATCTTTAGGAAAAACTGTCAAGTTCTCCTTATCTATAAGAACACAAATTATTATCTGCATTACATTTATCTTAAGCCACTGAATATTTCTTAAAGTTGGGGTTTTTATTAGTTTGTTTACAAAATTGATCATTATCAATTTAATTTTGGTCTAAGACCAAGAATCTTGGTCTACAACTTTTCTTTGAAAAAGCTTCTGTTCTTCCACCAAAATTTCCTTTTCTACATTTTCATTTTTTTTTCTCTAGATATCACACTAGACATTTAATACTGCTGCAGTGAACTTTACAGAATTTCTTCATTGTCTACAATATAACTTAACGAAGATTTATTCTTGCATCTTATGTATATTAATAGAGTGTTAATAACATTTCCATTTGTCATGTCATTTGTCCATCAATTTACTTTTTGTGAATTTCTTATTCTTACTGTCACATTGCATTGATCATTTTGAGCTGAAATACAATGCCAAATAATAAAACCTTTCCACTGGAAAATGGCTGTAATAGTTTCATATATAACAAGGAGTACACATTTGTTTAAAATTCCTCAGTTAATTATGAAGCACAGCACTTCTTGAAACTTTCTTGTCTTCAATTCCAAAACATCATGGTCTACAACCAAAACCATTAAGCTTTTTTTCTCATTTTCATAGGCTTTTGTCCCTGATCACTTCATTGATATCATACTCATGAAATTTCAAACCTATCAGCTCTATAAAAGCTCTTAAATGAAACCAAAATCTTCTCTGAACCAGGTTCCCTGCCCTCCCTTAGTCGGAGATAACACTCAAGGTGTTTATGTCCCTGTTGACTTTTCCAGCAATTCCAAACTCTGGCATTCCTGGACCATCAGCAGTGAGTGTTCCACAGCAGTTGATGGACTGCTCACTGCTTTGCTGATGTTTTGTTTCTGACTCTGTTTGGAGGCAGGTACTTGTGGCAGAGCACACACGCTTGCAGTGCAGGGGTGTTGTTGCAGGGGTGTTGTTACAGGGGTACAGTACAATGCTGTTACAGCACCAGGGGCATGGTAACCCTGTCTGTGAGGCTTCTGCATGTAAATGGTGAATACCCACCTTTCCTTACCCCCATCCCCCTGCTCTGGGAGGTCCGTGGGCATCTATCTGTTCTGGCATGGGCTCATCTATGGGCTGTAAGTGCATCTCTGCTCCACCACAGTCCTCCATGGGCTGCAGGGGAACAGCTGTCTTGCAATGATCTTCACCACTGGCTGCACAGGATCTTACCTCTGGTGCCTAGAGTACCTCCTATCCTTCTTCTCCACTGACCTGGATGTATGCAGAGTGGTTCCTCTGACATATTCTCACTCTACTCTGCACTGACTGCAATTATTCCTGTGCAATAATTTTTTTTGTTGTTTTTCAATATGCTATCACAAAGATGATCTCACTGTCACTGATGGGCTTGGCCTTGGCCAGTGGCAGGTTGATATTGGTAGAATCTTCTCAGAGAAGCTACCCCTGGACCCCCCACTCAGCTACCAAGACCTGGCCACACAAAACCAGTACACAACATTTGAGAATTTCTGTCCTGACCTACTTTATTCCAGGACATGGTAGCTGAGGAAAAGAAATTTGAGGCACTTCCCAATACACTTACAAGCAAACAGAATTATTGAAGACAACTTTTTTAATTTTAACTTGGTGGGTTTTTGTTTGTGTTTTATTTGTTTTCGTAGGGTCTTATTTGCCTCAAGGAGAATACATGTTCCATCTTCTAGTACATGTTCCAAGTGTAACAGTGTAAGACCCTTCTCTTAGAGAGTTCTGTTCTGAGAGTTCTGAGAGTTCTCATTCTGACCAGAATGAGCTTAGGGTTTTTTGTTTGTTTTGGAGGAGTTTAGAGCAGAGGGACAGAAAGGTCAAGGCAGAACCAACCAATAGGACCTCTGTGATAACCTATTTAAGAAGAAAAAAGAAGTTATTGCACGGATGTAATTCCAGTCAAACAAGAGAGGAGTGAGAATATGTAAGAGGAACAATGCAGTCACCAACACCAGTGAAGAAGAAGGGGGAGGAGGTCCTTCCCTTCCCTTCTCTGCCCTTCCTTCTCCTCCCCTCATCTCCCTTCCTTCTTCTCCTCCCCATTCCCCTTCCCATTTCCCTTTCTTTTTCCCCAAAGATTGCATACAAGGAGAATTCTGCATCCTCTCTGGCAAGGAGGACAGAGACGGGAGACTGTTTATTGCCAGTCATCATTTCAGAAGTCCTTCACACCAGCTCAGATAGGATTCACAAGCTGCTTTTTAATTACTGGGTCAGTAAGCTCAAGAAATGCTTATAGGATGCCTGTGGCAGACGAGGTAAAGGAGAGAACAAAAGAGAGAAGTTAAAAAAAAAAGAGAGAAGTTTCCCTAGGACAGGACTTCAGGATCCTGGGACCTTGTTGAGAAGAGTCATCAGCAGTGAGAGTCCATAATCTGTTTTCATATCCTAAGTCAATGATGATCTTAAAAAAAGCCCTTCAGATCTATTCTTTTTAAAGTAAGCTGTGTACAGGAATGGAAAGGGAAACAGCAATTACTAAAACAGAAAACAGCTCTAAACTTGTTCTGAACACTTATGTCCCCATTTTTTAGATGGTTAAGGATTTAAAACTTTATGGGGCTTTGCAAGACAAGACAGTGACATAAACCCTTTATACTCTTTCCAAACAGAATGTTGCTTTTCACTAGCTGAGGACAATAGGATCAAAGATTAAAAGCAAAGTCATTGCCCAGTGTAAGAATGAATGATTGTATACGTCCCATTGAAAAGGTTTTTGAGGAGGCTCGCTTATTCACAGAAATGGTTTTGAAAAAGGCATTTTTTCATTGGGGGAGCCATGGTGCTTTGATTCATTTTTGCAATGAGTGGAGAAAGGGACAGAAAAGCAGAACTAAACTGGTAGGTGTTGTCAGTTTTTGCTAAGGCCTGATAACAACTTTATTACCATCTTGAACACCCAGAGCTGCATAATGACATAGTGGATATTTAGGATTGGGTACAAAACCCAGCAGTTAAAAACCAGTTTTTTATTTTCTTATTAATGCAGAGTAGCCATGGCAGTACAGAGCTTTAAAGAGAGTGGAAACCTAGCTTTGAAGTGTTGATTTATCTTTATGTGGCAGCCTGTAAGTCATGGCAGAGCCTTACAGGCTGCTCCATGAGCAGCTCTGGGACATTTGCTCTGGGACAGCTGGATGGCCAGCTATTCTGGCCATCCTCACATGTAAGTCAGACCCTGATGTTGGAAGGCATTAAAGGTTTTTGGGCAGCCTCACCTTTGATATTCTTGGTTTTTCAGAGGTTAGAAGCACTCCATTGACAGGTTAAATTTTTGTGTGTCTCCACAAAAATTCTTTAGTATCTAGTATTTAAGTTAGATAGAAAAGCACATGAGTTGAGACTTAAAGATGTTGTTCTAGAAAATTATTTAGGTTCCTAAGTTCTCACAGTGCAATGGTGTACTTTGATACATCATTGATTCAGCTGTTATATGACAAATCCCTCTGTCTAAGAATTGGTTTTAAAATTTATACTTGGCTTTAAAATGAAAATGAACACTCAGACAGATGTTTTTTTCAATGGTTTATCTTCTTCTGTATGAAAGAATCTCAATATTTTACTTTTTACTTTTGGGAAAGATTTTCTTGAGAATATTTATAAATTCTCTCTTCAGCATAAGACAGTGGTTCTTTTTTATTTTATTCTTTTTTCTTTTTTTCTTTAATTTGGTAAACTTCAGCTTAACTTTGATCAGTGAGATGCAAGTAGATTTGGCAAATGAAATTATACTCTGAGCAGCCTAAGAAAATGACACTTGATTCAGTGAAACAATACTATCAAAAATACTTAGACCTTCAAAATCACTAGTAAATGAATATTATTTTTCCATGTTTTATTTCAGTACTGATTCATACAGATGGCTGTACCATGTAAAAGCGCCCATCGAAATGCCAGGCATCTAAGAACAACTGAAGTCAGGCTTCCCTTTTACTATTTTTATCAAAAAATTGAGATGAGACTTTAAAATCATTCCCTGAAATGAATGGTAGAATTGGACCAAATATTCTTTCCCATCTACTGATTTCCACATGGGTTCCTACCATGTTATTACATATATTGCTTGTAATTTTTTTCTTCACAAATCCATTCAGGAAATTTAGCTTATTTTCTTGCATATGATTTCATAGAATCATCACTAAATGGGTACCACTGACTTGAAACCCTCAGACCAATTTCACAAACAAGAGTGGCTGTTTAGCAGCTGCTGTCCCATGCACTCTCAGAAAATCATTTCCAAGGGCTCCTAAATCATCTTGGCATTTCTAAATATTTGAATATTTAAGAGGAAAGCAGTATGCCACCCATGTAAGGAAAGAAGAAAAGGGGGTGGAGATGGAAGAGAGCAGGCAAATATGAGAACTAAAGGCAGAACTAAAAATAAGATGGGAAGAATACTGAGGCAGAAGTTTGAAAAGTTAATGCCTGGTACTGTCACCTCCCTTGCTCTGCTGAGAGTTCCTGCATTTAGTGTCCACTCAGCAAAAATTATGTACATCTTAATAAATTCAATACAAAATCTGTTATCGTATTTTTAAAAGCCCATAAAAATGGATTTTCACTACTTTGCTAGATTTTGTTCTCTACAGGCTCAGGGTGTGACTTGAATTTTCTTCTGCCAGTACAGTGGGGTGGTAAAGGAGGACTGAGGATTGTGAGTTGTATTGAAAAGGCAGTGGGCATTGATTGGCATGATTGGCTCTTGTTAAAGCTGTGAAAGTCTCAACTGATTGGCCAGATTCATTAGAATTGTGGGGTTTCTGCCATCAGCTGGTTGTGGTGCTCCCAGAAAAATACCCTGGTTGCTGAGTTTAGAAGCAAGGAGTGATGGTGCAGCTCCAGCAAGACCAGTGTTAGTTCATGAAGATGTATCTGCAAGCACTGATGATCAGTGAACGTACATCAGAGGAAGTGTAGAAGGATCACTGTTATGAAAATTGAGTGTCCAGGACTCCTTCTTGCTGAACAATATCTCAACCAGCTGTGGTCAAGAAAGATGGGAAGGCCAGATGGCCATTTGTTATAGCCCTCTGGATAGTTTCCAGATTTTCCAGTTCATGTCTAGAGAGGGGATTTCCACTGCCATTTGCTAGCAGGAAGTGAAAAAGGTCTCCTCTCACCCCACAAAATCTCTTTGATCTCTAAAAGACAACACATCTGGTGTAAGTACAAGCGACTTCTCAGCTGCCCTAGGTCAGCACCTCACAGGCTGCAGCCAGACAAGCCCATTTTTCTTGGGCAAGTGTTATGGCCCGAGTTTGGAATTAGGAGAGCACAGGAGCGGGCAGGGCTCACTTTCTCTGTTGGTATCACTTGCCATCCTTCACAGGGGATGGTGTCTACGAGTGCCCTGGATCCTGCATCTCTGTATGCTTGGACTGCTTATGTGTAAAGCAACAGTAATCATCTTATGCAGCTGCAGGTAATGTGAGGTTCTGGCCATTCAATAGGTGCTACTGGTATTTTTTAGTCATCACTGTGCTATACAGGCCTCCCAGGGTTTATAACATCATTGAAGATGAAGATGATTAATAAAAAAAATCAGCAATCCCTTATAAAGAACAGAACCAGCTATAACCATTGCCTCAAAATGAAGGGTTAAGTACTAACCTTATTCTAAGTTGGAAACTAGTCAATAAAATAAATCCTTAAGAATTTTATTCCTTTCCGTCTTAATTCCCCTGTCTAGATTTCCTGAATGATAGCTTAATAATTTATTGGCTACCCACTCATTATTTTTTTTCTTTTCCCTAACACTCAGGAGAGAAGTATTTATGACACCCAGACTCCCTTTCCCACAACATCCGTATTAATTTTTATTTAACATAAAATTACTAACCCTTTCTCATCTAGTCTTTCAGTTGGAAAGAATAGTCAAGCCTGTAGGGCTGGTCTCTGCAAAATTAGCTCCCCTTGAACTAGTTATTCCCTTGCATGGTCTGCAGGGTTCAGCTTTCAGAAAACAAAGTGAATTTACATGGATCGGCTTTGTGGATTACAGCCTTATGTTCAGGGCACCACAGCAATGTGGAGGCATAGGCTGAGATTCACTAAGGAGAAAGATGAATGCATTATGAATAAGCCTGCTTAACATGACTGATCCAGAGCACCTAGCTTGTCTCTTGAACAAGCCATGTTTTGCAAATCATATCAGACATTGCATGAACTATCGTATTTTGAAACAGTCATTTGTAAATCCAAGTCCAGTGCTCCTCTTGGTAGGACTCCAAGATCTGGTCTTATGTTAGAGAGGTCCATGGTCTTCCAAACTCTTATAAGTGTATCAGCCTCTCCTGTGTCCTTCTGCATCTCTGTTGTTGGACTCCTGGAGACCCAGGCTGAGGTGAATGTTACCAATAAAGAGGTAAATTGCTCGTGTCTGTGTAACATCTGCTTGCGTCACTTAAAAAATAAAAAACAAAAAGTCTCAGAACTGTGTGACTGGGAAGGAATTATGTGTGAGACAATACTTGCATTGCTCCTAAGCTGCATGAATGTTACCTCTATTTGAAGATGCCACAGTTCAATTGCTTGAGTAAAGAAAGCAAGCACTTTTGGAGCCAACAGCTGTAATTTCACATTTGTGGACTGGGCAGCAGGGCAACTTAGTTTCTTGAGCATTTCATTGTCACAGGACTTTATTTTCCCCCATCTCTTTCACTTGCCCCTCCTGCCTCCCCTGCTGCCTCAGCCTGGTTTATTTGATTTATTGCAAAGTCACTGGGGAAGCTCAAGTTACAGCTTTGAAGTACACAGTGACTTAAGGGTCCGTGGCATGCACACACTTCCCCTGTCTAAGTTGCGTCAGGCTTTGCCCACTCTCAGAGAGGCCCTTTCCTGAGTAAGGGAACAGACTTTATAGCTCTTGATCTTTACAAATTACCTGTGGGCTATACACCAGACTTTGGGTTTTCAACTATTTAGATCTGAGGTTTTATTTATTTTCAGGTATAAGGCATGCATGGCAAGGTTAGATTTGAGAAAACTAAAACAACCCAGAGCTAACAATGGCTGAATTTTATGCAGCTGTATTAAGTTATCCAATTAACATCCTAAGCAATAATAAAAGGAAATACACTATGCAAAATGATGAATAAGATCCTGTTCTAAAAATTTCTCTTCTCTGTTGATAGGCACATTTATTTTCAAATTCAGAGATGTGACTTCCCAAAAACATAGCTGTCTTATACATCTTCCACATTACTGTTTTTTTGAAAACGTCTTCCAGAAAACCAAAAGAAAGAAAAGGTATTTGTATACACAAGTCATCAGAGTAACATTAAAGGAGATTTGCACAACTCAGGACAGCAAGCATAGAATTGCCATCATAGCACATTTTCCCTGAGGTGAAGTGATTGTTTAGGCAGTTTTTTATTTCTATTCTATTTAATGTGTGAGGAAACCTTTCATCAACAGTGATTAAATACTCAAAATAGGTTATATACAAGATTGTTTTATTGTCAGCAGATATATATATGCATAATTTTTTCAGCCATATAAAAATCTACAGGTTATGTTTACAAATATGAATTCTGTCTTACTCTGAAAAAATTTGTAGGTTGGTTTTGGTTTTTTTCAAGGTATCTGAGATAGATGAAGTTGCTTCATAACCTCTCTAGCTCATTGGAACTGAACTTGTTATTATTCTCTTGAAAATTCTCTTGAAAGCACAAAAACCTAATCTAGATTTTTCAACCCTTTGTCATAGCAGTCAAGATGTTTTGGATGACAAAAATTATTTCTACTGGTGCTTTTCATAAAAGCAGAAGCATGATTAGTACCACTTTGTTCCGGTTAGTGCAGGCATCATGTGATAGGTGAAGCACTTGTAGGTTGGATTTATAACCAAATTCCAAGCGTCAGAGTTCATGCTGAGGAGATATGGAAAGATTAGAAGTACATAAGTACTTCTACATAAGTACATATTGCAAGAAGCCTATTGTGCTTTCCATGCATAAGTCCTTAACCTTGGCATAGTGTAATAGCTTTTCTCAAGTAAATTGGCAGTGCTATACTACTAAATTGCCAGCCTATATAGTGATTTGTACATAAAATTTTATGTTTTTCTCCACTGAAAAATATGAAACATTTGGAAAATACTTAGAAATATGTAAGTATTCCACTTACTAGCACTTCTAGCCAAATCACCAGTGCTTCCTTGAGTATTTGTTTCTTGTGGTGTACAAATTGTGTATGGAATGCTGGGCATAGCAACATTTGACAAGAACACTTCATCTGAGTCATGCTTTCCTGTCATTCAGAGTGCTTGGGCTTGAACTCTGCTGAGTTCAGAAGGCAGTTTGTTCTGAATCTCAGCAACTGTGTCTGGCAGGAACTAGTCCACTGTCTGGCTTGTACAGTGTGCTTCTGCTCTGCCTAGGATATACCTTGGCTAAAATGTGCTCTATAAATGCTCACCATTATGGCTATTTGAATCTGTCAGGAAATACTTAGCAATTAGGAAGTTTTCTGCTGAGGCCTTGACCAAATGCTGCAGCAAGCATTTTGATGTGCAGCATAGGATGCTCCCTTTAGTTAAACATTCAAATAGCAATAGGCCTGCATGGAAAAGTCTAGGTAGCTCAGGTTAAGAAAAAAAAAGGAAAAAAAAAGTTGTTTTTTGGCCTCTGGCTCCTAGTTTTTATTTTTTAAGTACACATGACAGTTCAGGGACTAACTGATTTCAGAACTTCTCTGACAAAACGCTGATGAGCATCCAGCCTCTGGGATGGGAAACAGCTTGCCACACACATACCCTCATGCCCACAGCACTCTGTGTGCACAGCTACTGCTTTCAGAAACAAGCAGCTGGTGCCTCTGGGAATCAGTTTCTGAACCCTTGAATTACTGAAATACAGCATGTCTGCAGGACCCGCTCCAACTTTTTGCAGGAAATGATGAAGTGAGCCGTAAGCGTGCAGTAGTTTGAATGCCACTGCTAATTTTAGAGTTGATAATAAAACTAGAAGTGTAACACTTGGTTACAGGATGTAATGAAGACATCAATTATAAGGACCAGTGAGATATGTATTGTATGTCTTCAAGGTAGGCTTCATACTGGAAAACATAATTTTCTTCAAAAGATATTTGTTAATCTACTGTTAGTGTTCATCAAGCTCCATGAAAACCAGTGAAGACGATAATGTTCTCCAGTTTGACCTTCAAAATCTATGAATTTCTGAACTGTCTTTTGTAGCAAGTGGTTCTTTCACTCTATTAAACTAGTTCTAATTATTTATATTTATCTTAATAGGTGAACAATACTTGGTTATGTGTGAGCCCGTGAAACTAACCATCTCCTTTTGTATCCCACCTGATGCTGAAATCTCTCTTTCCAGAACTTTGAGAGTTGCTATTGAGGGCAGACAGAAGGAAAACCATGGATTGCTTTACTACAGCTGCCTAGCATGGATTTCTGTGCCAAGACGCCTGTAGGACAGAAGCTCTTTTCACTGAGGGAAAGCACGTGGTATTAATGAGATGTGCAGTAATGCATTTTTGATTCCAAAGCTATCCCAGAGGGAGGTGCTTCAAGGATTAATGGAAAGCAAAACACTAGTTATCTTGTTAAAATTTCATTTACTGTCCGTCCTATCAGGACTTACAAATACGAAAATAATTTATGTTTTCAGGATGTGTGATATTTCATTCACTGGAGTGGTTGTTCCTTGAAAATTTGCCTGATGAGGTAAAAAACAAAGACTAAATAAGAGAAGGAAATATCTTTATTTAATGGTAGGGACTTCCTCCTCAATGTTTGGGTAGCATCGAGAAAAGGCAAGAAGGATTTTTCCTTTAGTTGAAAGGAAAGCATTAGTTAGTTAATTTTGTTTAACCCTGCATTTCTTGAGCACTCCAGGATAGTTCCCAAAGTTACATAGGTCAGCCAGGAGAATAAAAGAAGCACACAACTGCCTTGCCTCTCATTTCCCCTGTTGTTTTCATGAGCAATCTCCTATCCCCTGTGATATCCGCTAGAAGAACATCTCAAAGCATGCCTTAAAGCCTTAACAAATCAGCAGAGGAGTGTTTTCCACTGAAATTTGCTTTTGGCCTTGGGCTTCAGTTTAGCAGAGGAAAGTATACAAGATTATTTTTTTTGGTAATCAAAGTTTTGGAGCAAGACCTTTCAGCTTGACTCTTTTGGAAGTGTACTACTGCTAGCTGAGCAATGCAGGATGGTCTAAATATTCACCAGTTTTCTTTAAACTATTTGCAAAGAACAGATCTGTCAAAAATCAACATTTTCATGCAGATGGAAGCAGGTTTTTTTCCTATGAGAAGATACAAAGGCCCAAGGGCATTCTCAGTAACGGGAAAATTATTTGCAGTTGGTCAGACAAGCTGTCTGACTCAGGTAATCTACAGTTCATCGGGTCATGTGGCTGAAACTGAAGTACAAGACGAGACACTCTGTTCAGTTAAAAGGAATTGTAATGATTTTTTGTGCATGTGCATGGGCCAGCATGTGTGTTTTTCCATGAGAGAATCTGGGATTATTTACTCTATGTGTACTGAGGTGTCTGCAAAACCTTTGGACAGCAGCAAACCAAACTGAAGAACAAAGCAGACATTTCATTCATCAATTTACTTTAAGGGGGCAAAAAAGAGAACAAACTATTTCAGAAAAGAAGACACAGATGTTCTACATTAAAAACCAAGAGAACTGGGAGAAGTACTCCTTTAGCAGATGACTAGTATCAAAATACATAAGAGACTGGTATCCAAATAACTACTGGTGAACAAAGTCACCAAATATCTCTCCTGAAAGAGGGCGAGAGATGTGTTTAGCATTCCCATTGGCAATCACCAGTGGCTGTCCAAGTGTTTTCTCATCAGCAGGGCTGGGAGAGGAAAGACTTGCTTTGTCATTGCTTGACTCTGGAAGTAATAGGAGAAATTTTCAGTTATTGTTTATACTGTAGGTGTAAACCACATATCCCCAGTGGAAACCCAAGTCATGCAGTGTTAAGCTGTGTGTCAGCACACGGTGCTAGATGATCTCTGTCCTGAGAATTTATTTCTAAATGAGATTTAAAGACAAAGGCAGGGAAAGATGTTTATCCCAGTTGCTGCCCTGTGACTAAATCTCTTGGTCTCTCACAAATTAACCAGTGCCCTTGCCTATTTTTGCAGGTGGTGAGAAAAAGGGAAGTGTAAACCCAGTCTAATCTGTTTAGGAAACTATTCTGCAAGACTGTTGTGAGGCAATCAGCAGAGCTGACGACTTCACCAAAAACAAGTGACATGGCATTCCCTCAGCAGTACCCCACACCAAGCCACAGGCTGGGCCTCTGGGTTTTGCTGCTGCCCTGGTAGCAAACTGCCCCACAGTGCAGTGGAGGAGGGCAGGAAAAGGACCAGTCCTTAAGCTTCAGTGGTGCTGGTCTATTTTTTCTCATCTTTCTCCCCTAGCCAGGCAACTTCCCTGAACAGTTGCTTATAAAAAGGTCCAGCAAATCTCTAGTTAATGCCTACATGTGCTTCTGATTATCTCTTCCTCCTCCTCCCCCCTCCACCGAAAACCGTGGTTTGTGTGCAGCTCAGAGAAAGCAGTCAGAGGAAGTGCAGGGCTGTTTTGGGGGGCTGCTGATTTTCTCTAGTTGGTCCTGACTGCAGCAAATAAACAATTCTTGTACATATATAACTTGTATGTAACTTTACTGGGCATTTCTTCCTGGACAGGAAACTAGCAGCACAAAAAGAGAAAAAGTACACACCAACAATGACATATCTTTCATTGCTTTCATTGCTTGGTCCAACAACCATGAGAGCTTAAGCCCTGCCTGTAGACCACTGCCACAGGCACCACTTGGGAGCTCAGCTCTGAGTCTGACCACCCATCCTCTTCTCACTCACTTGAAGAACAGGAATTTTGCTTCACCTCAGCATCAGGATACGCCGCTTTCATCATATGTTCAAAAATTCCTGGATACCTCCAGAATACTCCAGAATTTTTTTTTCTATATTCCCATGTGTACCTGTGGCATCTCCACCAGACTTTAGCGAAGTAATCAGCAGCGCCAGCTTCTTCAACAAAAACAAGTGTCCTGGCCTGCTCTCCACCATGTGTTTGTAGGAGTCACTGCTACCTGGGAAGAGCCACAAGACACCTAAGTCCTGACTTACAAAAAGCTATATTTGAAGAAGTGGCAGGTACTCATGCACAGGTTTTATGTTTGCTCTTTAGGAAAAGGTTTCTTCTCCCCAGGAAGGAAAAATTATCTTCGAGGAGGAGACAAGATTGCCAAGAAAGCAAGATGGATAGGGAATTATCCTGTGCTTAAAACATGCATCTTGAGAGCTAGAACAGAAGTCAGAAGATTGGTGGTGGTGTGTTTGTATGCCCTGCATAATAAATTCCAAAACCGACAAAAAACGGGCTAAAGGTCACAAATGTCAAAACACCATTTCCAGTCCTCCTTTCCTACTTCATTCCCTGTTCAGGAAAATAAGTAGCTGATTATTATGTTACAAGACTATAGTCCAGGAAAGGTCCCTTATAGGCAGTCATATCTCATCAGATGGAATTGCTTGGAGATAGTCTCTAACTATCAGCAGCACATGTCCTCCCAGCTGTATAGAAGTTTTCCCTGTTATTTGTATTATAATAACATTTTATAATATATTTTAGAAATACTTGGAGTCCTAGCTGGCATAAGATCCTTACCATATAGTTTGCATGGCTGGGGAAAGAATATCCTGTGGTGTTTAAAGCCTGCATATAAACAATTCAAAATACATTACTCAGAGATCCACAAACTCATCCCACAGTATGGTGACAGCACTGGTTTCACCTGATCTTTTGGGTGCAATTATATGGAATTACACTAATGAGAATTTTTAATCCACTCCATTACTTCTGTGAATAGTATCATCCATAAGCACCACAATCTGACTTGAAACTTCTGATGGATTTTCCTGAGAGAAAACAGCTGTTGACTGAAATTTAATTCTTTCTGCTTGTGTTTCTAAAAAAAAAACCCTAAAACAAACAAAAAAAAAACCTCTCAACCAAAGTTTTTGTTGTAAAATTTAAATACTCAAATCAAAAATTTTACTCTTTTTACACTGAAAATAAGATTTGTCAGGGGCTTCATTTTGCTCTTTTTTATGAGAGCAGGGGAGAAAATAATTTTATGGTTTCTACAAAAGTAACAATTTTTTAAAAGCTCGGGGTCTGTTCAGAATTGTACATTAACTTGTCTCTGGTACTTTCAGAAAATACCCATCTGCAAGTAATATGTTCCCTGGTGGAACTTACAGCCTGACTGGAGGGAGGGAGGGAGGGAGGGGATGGTGGGAAGGGGAGCAAAAGGAGAGCAGACATACCCTCCTCCAACGTTTGCCCCTGTTTGCAGTCCCAGCACTCAGTGCTCAGCCTTGCTCCAGCCTTGCCACGTGCTGGAGCAGAGCTCCCACACAGCCTCACAAAGGGCTGCCACAGCACGTCCCCATCTGATGTCCATTACCGCGGAAAACGTGCCAGCCTCGTGTCGGCAGCAGCCAGCACCCTGGAGCTTCTCCTGCTCAACAAAAATATTGAGCAATCTCCAGAGCTGGGTGGCGTCCAGCCTCTAGGAGGGCTTGGAGGAGTATCCCCTTTGAAGATTCTGTAGGTTGGAAGATGGATCCTTGAGAACAGCACTGTAAAACTCACTGGTTTCTAATGGGGAGTCACTACCCAGCGGAAGATTTATGGCATTATCAAACAAACAAACATTATCAAAATGGCATTATCAAACAATATTAGAGGAATGAAGGTAAAGGTGAGCTTGTCCACACACCTGAAGTCTACCTGCACCATGGCAATGCATTTTAAGGAGCCCATGTACACCAGGTGTGAGTCATTTACTGTGGGATGGAGTTACTTGGCAGCAGGAAGAGGAAAAGGAAAAGGAAAAGGAAAAGGAAAAGGAAAAGGAAAAGGAAAAGGAAAAGGAAAAGGAAAAGGAAAAGGAAAAGGAAAAGGAAAAGGAAAAGGAAAAGGAAAAGGAAAAGGAATATTTCTGGCTTTGGAAAATTTATCTCTTTTTACCTGTTTTGGAACAAATTATCAAGGATACGAAATATTAATATGGGTTAAAAAGTCTTAGAGTCTTGCTTAAATGGTTAAATTTTCTTGGTGGGGCCTGTCAGAATGAGAAAATACATAGTGATAGCTGATTCTGTTATCAGATGAGAGCCTGTAGCATGACTTTCAATAGTCTCAACCCCTCTAACTTATAGCAGAGTCTCTTTTTTACACTGACCTGCCTGTGCCTCTAAGTCCTGTATTTGTAGCTGATGAACTGTAAGCAATGGCTGGCTTTACATAAAGCAATTGCAAAGTACTGAGCCAGATACAAGCACACTACACCCAAACGTCACTCCTTGAATTCATGACTTCCCATGGTGACTGCGGTAGCATTTGTCAGCAGAATGATTCTGATGCTCCATAGGATAGAAGAAAATTAATACTTGAGAGTTACAAAACAAATGGTTTACTTGAGGGTTACAAAAACAAATGAACTTTGAACTTTGTTTGTTACAAAACAAACTTGAGGGTTACAAAACCAAATGAACTTTCATATTCTGCTAAATGGAAGAAACCAGATCATTAAGAAAAACAGACTAATGTATTTAATCTGACAACGACATAAGTAGCCAGAGCATCATCTCATCCATTAAATGCTGCCTTCATTTCCATTTCTGCTACAATTCTCTTTTTTCATCAGTAGGTGTTCTAGGTTTGGTAGTGTTAATTTTTGGTAGATCTGTCAAATCTAAATTAAAAAGCCATCTATTTGATCTTCCTAATTATTAGAGTTTTTACAATACGGCTCTTTAAATGTCATAAAGCAAGATGGTGACACCTCAAATGTAAATTTCCAAAAGCCTTTGAACCCATAGAAAAAAATAGAAGAATTTGACACTTAACTATATTCTTTAGTTAACTGTATGAGCTATATAACAGCAGAGATCTTCCGAATAAGATTCAAAACCTTGAGTGCCATAAAGGAATGCCCAGTTGACATAGATCCACACTGTGTCTGGCATAATTTGCAGCAACTCATGTTGACCTGATTTTTAATATTGTTATTTCTGGTCATGTCCAACTTGTCTCAAGTTTTAACCTTCTGCTGTTATCTGGTGCAGAATGTCAGTTTGAGGCAATGTGAAGGAAGTAGCTTATAAGCACTGGGACTAATTGCCAGTTCCCTCCCTTTCAGGTGATTTCCATTTTGCACATTTTGACTTTATGCCTAAATGCTATCAGAACTACTGTGCAGCTCATGCTGAAAGGAATACTAGCACCTTCATGAAAGACAAGCAGTGTGCATAACCTGTCTTCAGGGAAGCCTAAATCTAAGCATATGACTCCAGGTAAGAAAGAACCCTTGAAAAATAGAACATGGCCTCTGCTTAGTTTTTGCAAATATGTGGATACCCAGAACCACCATTCACTGATGGTGAGGAGCCCCCACTGTCTGAGGGGCCAGTATAAGAGGCCAAACTGAGTTGCTCCTTTTCCCTTAAAGAAGATATGAGTATAGTTCTTTTACTTCCACAGGCTGCCTCTTTCTATCAAACCAGCTGAAATGGAGGGCTGCCTTCTGTTTAATTCAGATGAGAATGGATGCCAGCCTTTAAAGCTGCTGGGGGACAGAAGCAGTCCTCTAACTGTTCCTATCATGCACAGAGAGAATGTGATCACGTGCACTGAAACAAATAAACAAGATATGCATTTCTGATAATGTCTTTTAGTTGTGCCAGGGTTGAAATGGTGGAAGATTGAACTGGCTTTACCTCTACCCATGAGATCTGTGCAGTATGGAAACAGTATTTTTACTTCACCCTTTTGCACAAAAAATAAGTACATGCAGAGAAACATTTGTTATTATACTTAATAGTACAACACTTGGCTCTTGTTTACCCTTATTCATGCTTAACATTGTAGTTTTAGGCAGCAATATGAGAAGACAGTATAACAAAAGTTCCTCAACCATTCAGATTTTAAAACAAATTCTCTTTGACTGTCTCCAGCTCCCTATTGTATTAGCAAATGTTTTAAGCCCAGATTTGGCACAGGACTTAGGGACAAGTCTAAAACAAAGAGTATGTTTACTTCCTAGTGTCTCCAGTGCTTTTGAAACTAAACATGTTTACTATTATGTATAGGCATGAATCTTTCACGAGTCAGTGGTGTAGAACTTGTTCCAAAGCCTTGTGGATCAACAAAAAGGGTTACATTAATGTTCTTCATTTCAAAACAGACCCTCAAAGAGAGAGCCTTGCTACTTCAGTGTGGAATTTACCAGGAAGGAACTTCAAACTGCACAGCAAAAAACCCCAGAATTTCTGAGGTTCTCTGAGAACCTGGGTTTGGAGTGAGGATAAGACTGTCTTAAAGCTCTTTTCTGCTTGACTTTACTGTCTTCATAGTTGTTGAGAAGTGAAGCTAGAACAGAGTCTAGCATTTCTGGAAATTCAGTCTTTATAGTCCACAAGTAAATAAATAAATTACTCTTTCCTATAGAGACAATCCACTAGAGTGCAGGCTTTATCCACAACTAAAAGAAAAGAAATAGTCAGTACCTTTTCATGCTCCTCTGTTGCATGTAGAACAGCCAGTGATTACCAAATGACTCCATAGCAGAGAGAAGAGCATGGAAGGGCACTGCACTCCTATTTCCTGGGATATGCTGCTGCTGGCAGGTCCTTTGGCTGCATGCCAAAGCACAGATCAGCAGCCTTCTCCCAGCGTCCTCTATGATTTTAGGGTGTTGTTGCAAGTTTTGCTAGGGGTCCTCCTCTGTGTCCAGCTCATTCCTAATTTCTCTACTTTGGTTCCCCTTGCTACAGGTCATGTTACATATGGGTGTTGGAAGTTTGTGTTTGTAGTAAAGTTTGTGAATGCTTTTTGTCCAAAAGCATTTTTGAGAAATGTAGCTTTGCCAAAACTCTTTGTTTTATGAAAGCACTTCAAATTCAGGAAAACATTCCTTTTTCCTATTTTAGAAAAGACACTGTAACCTTTCATGTCTCTATTTTTTTTTTTTTAAGAAAAATCTGCTTTTTATCGTTGTTCTTTTTCTACTTCTTGCTTTTTTCTAAATACACTTATCTTGAAAAGTGAGGAAAGAGCATTGAAAACCTAGAAGGAGAGAGATGGGAGTAAACAAAGAAAACAGGGAGGGAACCCTCTCTCCTTTCACTGTCCTCTCCCCCATGTTTTTTTTCTGACCTGTGCTCTCTCATGGAAAAAGAATCACAGCCTCCAACATGTTTATAATTTAAGCCAGCTTTAAAGAAGTAAATGCAGGGCCCTTCACATCTCCCTGCCCAGATGTGCAGAAGTGGGCTGCACAGCTGTCTACCCCCTACCAGCCCACTCCAAGCCTCCTGGAGCAGCGACCTGGGAATGTCAACACCCTCAGTGTCTCAAGTATCTCCCAAGCCCATCAGGATGTCAATTTCCCAAACTGGTCAGTTTCCTCAGCAACACCTCTCTTGCTGCCCCATATTCTTCCTCACCTAGGCAGAATATGGCCCCTGAACTAAGCCCACCAGGTTTTATGTAGTCCCATTAGACACATATATAGTGTAGTTTGCTGCCCTTGAGAAAAGTATGAGTGGTTTTGGATTGTTCTCGGGATCTCCTCTGGTCAAGATGATCCCAAGGTGTGGTAAAAGTCTCTTTGTCCCAACCAGGTTGTCGAAGAAGGAGTCAGAATCTTTGGCTGTCAGTCTCAAAGCTGTTTATTATTTCTTATCTGAAACATTTTCTGTCTGAGCTGCCGAGGTCTGTTCAGCTGGTCGCTGAGGCAGTCACTTCAGTCCGAGGCACACTGTCCTCGCACGGGGCCGGTGTTGTCTTTTATACTATAAACTACATATTAGATATTTACAATTGTGTTCAATCCCTATCACCTATGTTAGACAGTGACTTTCTACTCTGAACCAATCTAAGAATGCCAACACCACCTAAAAGATGGACGTTAGAAAGAAGAAAGGACAGGGCACGCCCTAATTCCTCCATCTCAGAACCTTAAACCCCCATGTACAAAATCCCAACATTTCTTTTTTCACCCTACAACTACTACTACTATGGTGTCTAAACTTTTGTGAGTTCCAATTTCTCATACAAAGGTGGCAATTTGTTCCATGGGTCAAACTCAAAACCACAGGGGTCTTTGGCTGCATGCCAGGGTCTCCAACCTCCCTGCCAATGCTTCAAAGCCCCCTGGCTGGGACTCGGATCATCCAGGACTGTCAGAGAGACGTCCTGGGTTCCGACAGATTGCGTGCCCACAAGCAGCTTTTAATTTACAAGTCTTTTGGACGCTCTTGGCTGGCTATTAGCAGCCATAGAAAGGATACAATATTCTGTGAAGCAAAATACAATATTTCACCTACAAGAGCTTCCTGCCATGGTAAATTTCAAGGTGATCAGGGAGTCTGGTTTAATACAAGTCCACAAGCTCAAGGCAACAAAATTTCATTTTTCAAATAACAGTGAAAAAAGTACAAAAAACAGTGGGTGAAGTATTTGACCAGGTCACCATGACATGGCAAAGCTACATCTATGCTTATGAAAGCAGTGGAAAATGAACTTTCATCACTGCCAGTTTATGAGGCTGTCATTAAAAAGTAATTGCAAAGTTATTTCAACTGGTAGTGTAGATGTTTAACTCTAGCAGGCAACAAAGTACCACGCAGTCACTAGAGCCAGCTGCCACTGGAGGGATGCAGAGCAGAATCAGAAAGGCAAAACCTGTGGATTGAGATAAGAACAGTTTAATAATTTAAATCAAATCAAATAAAATAAAAATAATAATTGTAATGAAAATGGCTGCTCTGGTGAGGAGGAGGTTAACTTTCAAGAATAAAACGTGGCTGCAGATACAGGGCTAACAAAATACTAGCAGTTAGCTTTTCGTATCATTAATTTCTCAACTCTTTTTTTCTGCTGCAACCCTTTAGTGGGTGCAGCTGGTACCACTCACACACCATGCCGCTGATTCCTGTGAATTTGCAGCTCAGTGGACGGCAGCATTTAGATGTGCAGCAGGCCGATTTGTGGGTGTGGAGCTGGCAGCAAGCTGTGAAGTGCTACCATTTGGCAGTCATCTTGTGGAAGCCCCATTATTAACAAGCATGAGTGCACATCTATTGTGTTAGGAACATTCCTTGGAGCCTTTTGCTAATTTCACACCTTGATTCATTGTAACGATCAAGGTGCCTTTCACATTGTGTAAAGTGTAGACTCTGGTGGTGCCTCTGCTCATTTCAGTCCTGGCAGTTAGATTTGGAACAGGGCCGTAACTTTCTGTTTTGACAAAATTAGTTCCCACCATTAACATTCATTGACCACATCTGCTGATTTTATTTCTCAGTTTCTTTCTATTACCATCCCCTTTTTCAGATCATAACTTTATGTTTGACTGTCAAT
Organism: Urocynchramus pylzowi; assembly: GCA_013397555.1. Taxonomy (NCBI): domain Eukaryota; kingdom Metazoa; phylum Chordata; class Aves; order Passeriformes; family Fringillidae; genus Urocynchramus; species Urocynchramus pylzowi. The sequence continues at coordinate 180,524 of VZRH01003387.1, forward strand.
GATTCTTTTGTGTTTATATTTCGTTTTATTCTTCCACAAAAATACTGGACTGCCACAGCTTGGGCTTGATGTCTCTGCTCAAGCCTCCTTGCTTTGCAACTTGACAGAAGACAGAGAGAAAATATTCTTCTGCTGTCTAGAAGAGAATGCAATAAAAATTAATTTTGTCAAAATTTCATTATTTTTCTTGTTGTCTTTGATTTTTAAATTTCTCTGTACAAACAATGGGACTTTGAGCTGTCTTACCATGCAACTGGTTTGGACCTCAGGTACCCATAGTGATAGGAAAAGACTACACTGAAAATTGTCTTTTAACAATTCTAACTGCATTTAGTGCTCTGGCATAGAAAACCTGCAAAAACAAAGTGTCTTAAAATTTACTTCAGTCTCAAAGCCCAGTGAGACTGAGGTTTTTGCATGCTGTTTCTAGAGAAGTTACCATTGTTACAATATGCATAAAGATATTTATTTGTATGTTTTTATCCTACATTAGGTCATGGGGAAAATATTTCAAAAGAATGGGCTATGAAGACTGCACATTACTGGTTTTTGGTTTGGAGTTTTTTTAATGGAATCTGCATTTCCGCTGAAGTCATTCTGAAAAACAACCATTTAAGACAGGTATTTTTACTGTATCCTGTAATAAGAATACCATATAATGTCCAGTATGTAGTTCTAAAATTTGGACTCCTAGTGCCATTTTCTGTACTTCTGCTGTGCAGCTTTCTAGTGGGGGTTCAGAAAAGGCAGCAGTTTCATGTTTACTGCGAACACAAAGGGGATTGATGGCTCCCCAGTCCACCCTAGCTGTGTGCAGGCGAGAGAGCGGGGGAAGCACTGCTACCAAGGGATTCACCAAGAGACTTGCACCAGGCTGTGTGTGGAGGTGTGATTGCAACACGAGCCTGGACTGGAACAGAGAGCCTGCACATCTCCCCTTGTCCCTCCTCACTGCCTGCCCCACCAGAAGTGCTGAGGGGTCTGATGGTGACACGTACCAGCCCAGTCCAGCAGCCCAGGTCAGAGCCCCCTGCAAATGCAAACCTGCTGCAGATACCGTGCACACATCTGCACTGAGCTGCTGGGCTACAACAGCCTGCAGCAGAAAAGGCCTCCAGAGCAAAGAACTAAATTGCACATTGTCAGGAGGGTGATGGAGAGGGCTGGAGAACAGAGGGAGAAAACAGAACAGGAAAGCAGCTGGCTGCCTTTTTTTATTTTGCTTTTTTTTCAAATGGTTCTATGCTTCCTCCAGCAATGTAAGAGGTGCTGCTGAGGTGCTGAAAGGGAAGAGGGAGGCATAAATAGAAAGGTGAAGGGGACGCTTGATAAAGGAAATTCATACCAAGGAGAGAAAACCTGGAACTGTTTCAAAGAAAACCTTCCCTTAACTATGGGGAGCTGGCCTGTGAGTCTAAACAGGGTATGTAATTTGCTGTAGCTCATACCCTCTAATTTAGCCACTAGGTGTATTTGTACAGAAATACAGAACTGAAAGCAATTCAGAGCATGTCAGGAAGTGGAGTATGTGTTTCTTGGGACTTTGTCTGGTTGAAGTACACTTAAATACCCGTTTGGGAATATAGGTTTGGCAAACAGAGTAGCCAGAAAAAGGAAAAAAAAATTATTTTTACTTCAAAACTCCTCAGTCATTAGTGAGCTGTGCTGGAGGCGTTAATGAATTACCATTTCAGAAGTTTGTTCAGAAGTTCTCACCACAATGTAGCAACAGTTCTGTTTGAAAACCAGGGAAAAAGCCACTTTTCAACTTAAGAATAGTCAGAGGAGTATTGAAAAATACCTGGAGGTGCAAAATCTTTGTTGCAGATTTTGCATTCATCTGTCAGGCTTTTTTTTTTTTTTTTAATTCTATCGAGCAGTAATTCATAGACATCCTCATCAATCCTACACTTTACAATGGGACAGCACACAGAGACCAGTGATGCTAACAGTATGATTATCCTGCACATCCTTCTGCAATCAGGAAAGAAACCACTGCAGTGTGTATTGCAGTGAGAGCCTGACACTGATTTTGTGGGGGTTGGCAGCATGTTGCAGCAGCACGTTGCTGCTGCAGGTAGGGATTGTTTGTATGAAGCCAGCATCCTCGAGTGTGCTAGATTCACACAGTGCGCAATGATGAATGAAATACACTGCAAAAAATCATGTTTAAGAGACAAAAATTGAAGTAAGAAATAAGAAATCACAAATGGGAACCAACAGGAAAAGACTGCAAAACAGCAAGATCACATCAATCAGCATAAAATGCTGTGCTTTTGGCACCAATGACCTCACTCTCCTTTGGTCCTCCAGTATTACCTCTCTCAGTGCCATTTCCTGAAAAGGTCAAACTTCTTTACCTAAGTCACTTTATTCTCACAATATTTCACCCACCGATGTTGCTGGTGCTCTACACATGGAGATGAGCACCCTGAGCCTTAAAATAAGGTCACCCACACTCACCATCACAAGTGTGAAATATCAAGCACTGAAAAAGTGCTAAATGCATTTGATTGGATCTCACATCTGGTTTAAGGAGATTGCACTGGATCAGCTACAAGCTTTGATTTGGCATATTACTGGGGGTACAGTTTGTGCAGGGGTGTTGGCGAGGTTTTTCATATATCTGTACACATAGGCATTGAATTCTAAATTTATAATAGATGCAGGGGGTAGGTTTGTTGTGGTTGGAGCTATTCTGTATTATTTTTTAATTTTGCTGGTGCATGCTAGAGGACAATGTTAAGTGCTGTAGCTTGTGAGAGTTTTTATAGAATTTAAATACAAAATTAATTGAGGGGTTATTTGTCCAGCATATCTGATTAGACAGAAATTGATATATAATAGATAATTTTTAATATTGTTCAAATATTGGTCCAAAGTTAACTGTTATCAATTTGTTTATGATTTATAGACTGTAGTTTTTACGTAGTACAGGTAATACATTAGTCTGTAGTTAATAAATAACCGACATAGTTACAGTATCTGTTATTTACACAGGAATATTTGCAAATATTAAAGCAACTTATATAATGCCTGTAAAAGCTTTCATTTCCTTAATGTCTGGACTAAATGTAATCATGAGTCACCTAATGGCCTGGAATGGTGTCCTTTGTACACCCAAACACATAAGCTTATGAAGAGGATAGGTGAAGGAAAAAGTGGTGCGGTTTACTGAGGAATCCATTTCTGGCTGTTATGTTTACTTGTAAAAAATTCCCAACATGCTGAAAGGCAATTATCTGCCATTGGGTATGTACTGAAAATCTGTGGCATGGCAACAAAGACCATAATTCATATTTAAGAGGATGGGGTCACGGCTGTGGTCACTTCCCTGGGCTTTTTTGATCAGGGTTGTGGATGGAGTGGAAATTGCTGCAATGTGATGGATGATCTTGTGCTCCCACAGTAGGGACAAACCTGGCAAACATTACTGTCAGGGGGGTTGGGGTCTGAGCATGGTCATTAAAACGTAAAATTTTAAGTACTTTCATGCCATCAGCAAGAGCCTAATAGCAAAATAATTTGACACAGTTAGCTTTGCTTCTGCCTCTGTGGATGTGGAGACACAACTGGTTTATGCCCTACTGAAGGCGTAATCAATCAGAATGCATTCAAGCAAACAGAAGCAGCAAAATTACTCCTTTGGTTTTCATCTCCATTCTTATCTACAAGACACCAGAAGAGCTGTTTGCTGACAATGTTCTCATGACAGGATGATACTGTCATGATAACAAGCACATATCCCAGCTTAAACATGTGTACTTGGGAAAAGAGCATTGCTGTATTTCCCACACATGGAATACAGTGTAGGAGAAACAAATGGTCTTCCCTCAGGTTGACTGCACATCAGAGGATCTGGGTAGGTAGCCTCCAAGGCTTTCTCGTTGTCATGTTGGTCTGAGACAGTATTCTCAAGGACTGCTGATCCCACAGTCTTGTTTGCTTTCCTGAGGTTAGGGGATTTCATGTTCTGTTATGAAATCAAGCTCCCTAAAACACCATGAGTTTTTCTAAATCTAGAAAACTCAGGATTTCTGAGGGCACTGAGGTGCCATCCTTGGTACTGGGAATGTCCATATGTCTCTCCATTCTGGATTAATTTCCCCTTCATATAGTCATTTCAGGATGACATGAAATATTCTTGAAGAAGTTAGTCAGGCCAACACGTAGCTAAGGTGTTTAACCAATCTTTCAATATGTTTAATGTTCATCTACACCTCTTCTCTATCCAAAATTTGGAGCTCTGCTCCCATGCACTGCCTTCCCTGAAACTTGAGTCACTCAGCTGGCCCCTTTTCCTTCCATGTTTCACATCTCATGGGACAGTTCACAGTCAGGATGCAGAACAGCTGCTTATCGAAGTTGTTCAAGGCAAACACGTTCCTTCTCCCTGCACAATTCTTCAGTGAAACACCTGCAGCCGGAACAAGAGCATCTTGGTACTTAGTTCAGCCCTCACAGTGCTCTGTTTGTTGAAGGACATTTAAAATTATGAGGCTACAGCTGAGACTTGCCTGAGGTAGTTGCAAAGGTCAGTTCTCCAGACATCCTGGTCTAGAATCTGCTCTTCCCAACAAGCCCAAAAAGAGCTTCTCACTGTTGGCACCTTCCCCATGTTTCCTGGGGTTGAAAGAGGACTTGATTTACATTGAGTTTCAAACTAAGCAGATTGACATCAAAGCAACGGAAATCAGGCCCCAGTAAGTGGTTTATAAATGCAGCCTAAGTGTTTTGAATCAAAACAGTTCTTTCAGTGAATTTGGAGGGGTACGTCTGTTGTCCTTATCATTGTTAGTTTCTGTCTTGAAAACACTGAAAGGTCATTCACATGAAATCCACTCAGGGGATCGTTAGGAAAAAAGTTTCCATTCCTGAATAAAACCCTTACCGGTAGGTTTTTCCTGTTCTTTTTTTTGCATGGTATTACTTGGAGAGTATAGTAATCTAAAAAAGAAAGGTATGTACAGATTGTCTCAGAGAAGCCTGCTGTGGGTTGTATTGTACAAAATTAAGGAACAGAACCTCAGTTCGTGCATTTTCTGATCCCAGATGGAGAAGACAAGGCTTTGCTCTGCAGTCTTTGCAAACAGCCTTGAGACTGCTTCATACCCTTGAAAAAAGAGCTTATGCAGAGGCACCCAGTGAGGACCAGATGTCTGACTCATAAAGTACTCGAATGAAATGACAGCAATATATAAGTTAGCTGGATGTTTGTTTTAGGAAATGTGCTATCTCTAGGTGTATATCTCTAAGCTGTCAATGACAACATTTCCTTCCAAAGCTGAAAGAACAGTGTCTTTTTGTAGTACTGCTGCATCTATTGGCTGCACCAAATAGCATAAAACAAATACAATGTTACAAGGAAGGGGGGAGGAAAATCCAACCGCTTTTGACATAAACCTTTTGTGTGTAATTGGGCATCTGAAGCTTCATGGAGTACATGTGTATAAACACAACACACAAGAAGATAAATAAGGCTTCAATAAATATTTTGTATTACAATTTACCCAAACAACAGAATTATTTAAAATCCAGTCTTCATCCAGATTTTACTTTTACAAATGGATCTGGGATATCTGATCAGTTGAACCAGAAACAGCAGGGTTGTTACTCAGGAGCTGATGCACTGAGATACTCAAAAGAAGAACTGTGCCTCAGAGCAATCTTGCCTTCTGTCTTCATCTGCCTGAAATGGCTGAGTAGGCACAGTGATGTCACCCTGCTGATGTGACCAGTAGGAGAAGGAAAAAAAATCCCAAAGCAAGAGCTTAGGCTTTGATAAACTGAGGTAAAGAATGAAGTCCAAAAACACAGAGGTGCTTCTGTCTGTTTCTGCCATTGAGACCCTTCAGAGATGGGCACCAAGACTGGCTTGATGGATATAAGACTAAATGCAGAAGGTTGTGCTTGCACCAGAGCCACTGCCCACCTAGAGGGAAGACATCCGCTAAACATGTGCAGTGGTGTGCTTTCTGCAGGAAGCCTGAATCTCCAGAAGCCTGAATCTCCATTTCACAGAAACATGGGGAATAGCAATATTCCTTATTAGCAGTCCTCCCCAGAATGGAGGCAGATTTTCCCACATGCTATGGCAATACTGTGGGACACTAACACTGTCTAACACTGATGGCACTTGTTACTTTCATCACAAGCAGAAAGACAAGATCTGCTCATCCCCACATTAATGAATGAACCAGGGGAGATTTTTTTTCACTCTATCAAACAAGCCTATGTAGAGGCTCACAACAGGAAATCATTCTAGTACAGAATGAAATTTCCTATGTATCTGTTCTCAAAACATTATAGATTTGGTAAATTATTTTTTCAGTTTGTCTTTTCAAAATGTAAACTTCAAACCATCCTTTCCCCCTGAACTTGACTTAGTAGAGAATCTCCAAAGAATAATAGAAAAAAATCAGTCATGACTGAAACTCCTCTTTGAGCAATGTTGCTATTAAAATGTTACACTTTTTAACAGCCATAAGGCGATGTCATACCCTTTTTACTGTGGCTAGGAACAGTCAGTGCTCTGTAGCTCACTGATGGAGTAAGTGAAACTGTATAAATATTCCGTAAATTACTCTTCACAATGAGCAGTCTGTCTAAGCAAAAGCTTGTGTTATAGTCCAGACAATACTGAGAACTTTCTAGCACTGACCTTAGAGAAGACATACTGCGTAGCCCAAATCCAAACACAACCAGGCTAAGTGCAAGCAAACCAGGGGTGCTTTCCTTTCATTAGAATTTCTCCCTGACCTCTGGATGACAAGGGCATAGGAAAAGGAAGCAATTTTTCTTCTGTCCTTGGGGAAAGAACATTCGAAAGAGATTTCCTGTGACTGGTCTACATCATCTCTCTGGTGCCTGATGTGAAACTCTGGAAGACCACCTTTTTAGCATCAATCATAAGCATTTTTTAATTTTTTCTCCAGGAAGGACCCTGTGTAAAATTCACAAAATCTTTAAGTGGGTACTGCAGGTAGCTGGATGGGATCAATCAAAATATTTTAGCACTTTAGAGAAAAGAAGTGTCTTACTGGAACAATTGTTCCAAAGTAAATCTTTCTGATCTCCTCAAATTTTAAACTATTTCCCATTTTTTTCTTGCCAAATGCTATAAAGGTCTGTTCATAAAGTTCAATGCTATATCTTTCTTTCTTTAAATATTTTGTTGAAAGTTTGAGAAGGCCTTTTTCTAATCTTATGATACATTTAAAAATATATTTACCGCCTCAGTTTTTGTCATTTTAAGTTACCACATGCATTACAGAAATAACATTTCTTATGTACTTCCAATCCTTTTGAGTTGTGGCCTCAATGGTAAGGCCATATGCCAAAATCTTTGTTCTCAGAGTCACGGGTTCTCAGGGAGCCTTTGGCTATGACCAGCAAGCCAGAAATCAGTGCTGGACCTCTCCAGATTTCCCTCTCTGGTGACAACCACCTAAGGGCAATTTATGATTGTGCATTTCCTACCAGAAGGTCTTCCTAATGTGAAGCTTACTGCGCATTAGAGCTTTCTTTTTGTTCTACCTGGATGAACAGGATGCCTCAGCATTCTCCATCCTTTTTCCTGTTGTGCAAGTTCCTGTACTGTAAGGAAGAACCCACCAAGAGTATCACGGTTTACCTGAGTGTTTTACATGGTAACATAAGCAATATTATCTTACACAGAGAGCCAGCTGCATGAAAAGAGAGGCACTGAGTGAGAGAAATGAAAGTACAAGCGTGGGAAAGCAATTGATTCCTACACTAAACAATTGACCAAAAATACACTGCTGAGCTCTTTTAAATATGGGCCTCTCAGATGTTACAATATTATGACACTAACCTTGCAGTCTCATAATATTTCTCAGAGAAACAGACAAGTCTTATATTTAGGGTGATGTCAGGCTACAGCTGTTATCAGGGTAGACATTAGGATCAGTATTAAGGTTTCAAGGAAGCAAAGAAACAACAGGTAATGTTCACAGGCATCCTAATTTTTTCTTTCCTTTGTGCAAACTGGGAATGGTAAGATCATTGTTTCAGAGGCTTCAGAGATACAGCATTAAGAACAAAGCTAGTTGTAACTCTGGTGGGGGATCAGGATGGAAAATATGGCTGGGCTACAGGGGAAGGAAGGACCTGAAAGCAGATTGGAATACATTAACATTTTGAGCTTCATAAAGCAACCAGTTTCTGGTGTTACTTTTAGGAGTCAGGGAGCTGAGGAAAAACTAGAGGTATAGTGAAATTGGGAAAGTCAGGAAGGATCAGCTGTGCTGTGCTGAGAGCTGCTATCAGCCTGGGTCCACATTTTCTAGTTCAAAAAACTGGTGGTGTTATAATACTATGACCAAGCATCTTAATGTAATTTAGGCAGCTAGAACCGAGTGGTCACCTCTGATGAAGATGTTCAGGACAAGATTCCAAAGGGACCTGCAAAGAAATATGCATCAGTTACAGGGATGCTTTGAGGTCATCCACTTTTAGTGGTCCGTAATCTATTTTTGGGGGATTATAATTAGAATTTAGATTTCATAAAATTGATTAACTGGGAAGACAAATGTGTTTAGAACAATCTACCAGTTACTCTTTTTCTTTCATGTTTATAATGGGATTATTGTCAAGAAAGGGACAGTTGAAGCAAAGAAGGCATTGAAAATTGCCAGACAATCTTGTTTAGAACTACAAGTTCTAAACAAGACAATCTTATTTAGTCACTTGACCCCAAAATTACTTTTAATTCTGGATTTCATGTGTATGACTTGGACAAGTGTCAGGTGTCATGTGTTGGTTTAGGTAAATAATTGGAAAAAATTTAAAATAGGTCCCTAGATATGGAGGAAGTTAGTATCACCATTATGCCCAAGATATTTTGCTCTGAGGTTCATACATATCTATGACATAAGGTTCATATTTAGAATATTCCTAGTGTTAGAAGTAGCAGTGTTGTGGTATTTGAAGGAAGTAACCATTGAGGAAGTCTTGAGTTCTGCTTTAATGTCACTGAACTAGAGTTTCACTTGCTAAAAATCCTCAACACAGAATGATATTGAGGTTTGGGTTTCACAGAGATCACCAGACCAAACATAAAACTGTTGCTAAAACAAGGACTGTGATTAAGGTTGAAGTTCAGGATGGGAGAAGAAAACATGGAAGGAAAAGTCTAAGAATAGGACAGTAGCCTAAGTTAGGACCTTGTGTGGCTTGCTGCATTTTTTGCCTCTTTTGTTTTTATCTCTTGGGTTTGTGGTGTGGTTGAGGCTTTGTCCTAGATTATTGGTGGTACTCTGTTAGGAAAAGCGTGACAGTGAAAGACTACACATCAGAAAATACAAAAAGTCAAGGTCAAGCAGGTCATGGACCGTGTTTAAGCCCTGGCCAATGTTTTCTTGCTGCATTCTCCTACTCTGAAGCCCTACCCTGGGAACCCACCACCCTCCCATTAGTCCCGTGGCTCTTTCCAATTCTTTCCTGGTGTTAGTGGCCCTGGCAGGGAGGATCCTGGGCTCTGCTGAGAAGCACACCTACAGCAGATTGGAAGTGGAATATATTTAATATTTTAATATTCCCCAAATATTTATGGATTAAAAATAGTAAGGGGACAAGCTTTTGCACTATTCCTCAATTCTGCTGAATTAGGTGTTCTCTGCTTCTGACTACAGTTTAACACTTTACTTTGATTTCTGATCCTAGTTGTTAACTAACCCATCATTAATTTGATATATAAAAACACTGGAAGACAAGTGCTGAAGGAGCTTTAATGTTAAATAAATGGCCTTTAGGTATGATGGCACTTGGGATTTTTGTTTATCACAGTCTTAAACCAATACATAACTCTCACAATACCCCTAAATACAGCTGTAGTCTCAAGACAGCTGAGAATCTCAAGCCTAAAATATGACAAAGATAATTTTGGACATCAATCCTCAAATTCTCATTGCAGACCACTTACCATCTTTTCATTACTAGAGCCTTTGAATAAGCAGTCCAACATTCTGAAAATCTGATTTAAATTAACATAAACAAAAGATGCCATATGTAAAAAGGATTTGAAACAAATATTGGGGGAAATATCCCACTGTGCACCCCATTTCTCCTTATCAGGAATGTACTTGAAAGTGAATGCTGGTTAGACACACTACCCAAGCTTTGTCAATGAATGACAAGTTTAAAACTGAGACCCATGTTGTGATCAATGATTTTCTTCTTTAACATCTTCATGCTCTATGGAAAGACTAGCCCTTATCTGGGTCTCAAAGCAAAGGAGGACAGGAAGTTTAAACTATTGCATGAACTCTTGTTGGAAACAGCCCTTAGGATATTAATATATTTTTGCATTATAATGACTTCAGAAAAACAGAACACCAGTCTACAGTTTTTGTTATTTCTTCCACAGTCTAATAATACCTAGAAAATCTAAGTTTAAAAGTTAGTACATACACCTGTTGTGCAAACAATGCTTTCTTTAGTAGGCAGGTGGTGTACAGTACAGGTAAAAATATTTGGGGATTTCTAGCAGAGAGGATGTATTTCTCAGCCTACATTTAGACATGAAACCTGGGAGCTTGAAAAACTAAACACATACCAAAGTCCATGTATGTGCAAGATCTCAAATTCATCTGGTTTATCCTTCGTTAACCAGAACTCCAATTTCTCACAGACTGAACCCTAACTCTGACATGAAGGTTAGCCTCCATAGCACCAAGACAACTCCTAAGCCTCAGGGTGGATACATGACAACCAGGATGAGTGAAATGTCATTACCGTTTCTGTAAAATTTGAAAAAACCCTCTAAACCCTCAAGGGGGGAAAAAGCGGTCAAAATACTCCAGAGGGGAAAAAAAAAAGAACTCAAAAAACCAAACCCACAAGATGCATGTCAAGAAGATGTGCAGGAGATGAGAGGGAAGTTGTGCTCCTTGTGTTCCTTGCTCTCATTTCTGTCCAACAAAACCAGTGAGTCCTCCACTGGGCCCCATGTGACAAGGAGCCTTGGTCCTCCCTCGGCGGGGGAGTCCCTCGCTGTTGGCTGCCAGCATGGGTGATGCATGCTGTGAGCAGGCATTCTCTGCATCCCTGTAACAAAGCGCATTCCCAGCTGGATTACTCATACTCCACTGGCTTCTGTTTTTCTTCCTGTGCACTCATTTGCAAGCCATTAAACAAGAGACACAAAGCTGTCTCTAAAATTGGGTCACGTGTGTGTTGCCCTGTCAAGCCAGTGGGTTTGCCAAAACCAGGATTTTCCAGCCATCACAACGGATTTTTTAAAGCTCCATCTATGACAAAATTAACAACAATAACAACAACAACAACAAAAATGGGGGGAAAGAGATGTAATGAAAAAAAAATCCCCCCATTCCAAAAGCCTGTGGTGCCAAGAAGTAAAGATGAAGTTAGTATCCTGTGAGACTTTTTTGATATACTGATGTACTGTTCTTCACCATGACGTTTAATTTCCAACACAAGCTGATGTCTCTTACTGTGTTTAATTCTTTTCTAGCTAAGATGCACGTGGAAAGACAATTCTATTTTTACAGGATATTGGTTTTGTGCAGCAAAAACATCTTCTGGGATGAACATGAACTGAGCCCTGGGATCAGAGAGTAGATAAACATTCACCCAAATCATATGTCAAACCGGCCACCACTGACATTCAGACTCTGGACATGCAGCACCTCTTCCTTTCCATGATCTGCACATGCTTTCTGAGTTCAGGGATCTGTCTGGCTTTTGGGAAAACTGTGTCAGGTTCAGTGGGCTAAGAAGGGTTCTGGCATGATGAATTCCTTGAGGCAGGAGAATCTTAAATGGAAGTGAGGGAATGAAAGCTTGCAGTTGTTGGAATATTTTTGTTAAAAAGCAAAAGATTTTTGCCCCTCATAACAGGAGATTTACCCTGATAAGTGGGCAAATCCAAGTAAGATAGCTATGAGCACTGCTAGCAAAGTAGGAAAGTGCCTTATACAGGACAAAAGGGAAGACTGAGACAAGAGAGAGGTTATCTGAGCCACACCTGGGAGATTTTACTTTGGGGTGGAAGAATGCCCTCAAAAGGGGAGCAGCTTTTTTATCTCTGTGTACAGGTTTAGATTTCTCTAGAATTTGTGGGGAAGTCATGAATTAACCCAATAGAAAAGTTTAAACAAATAAAACTTTTGCTGTCCCTTTAGGGTTGCTGTCATCCTGCACCAAGTGGCTGTGAGACTAAAAGTATTTTGGGAGCATTGGGTCTGGGCAGCAGGACCAGTGCTGTTTTTCTCACCCAAGGTAAGGTAAAAGGAGTCAGTAAAAGTCCCAGTCTGCTTTGCTCTGAATGGTTATGTACTGTCTCTGTGCAGACCATGAACAACGTCACATAATTACTTTTAAGAACAGCAGTCCAGAACCCTAGCACTGTCAGATGTGTGCCTGTTGCATTGCACTACAGCCTTTCCCCTTTTCTGCCCATCTGCTGTCTGTGCTGCAGCACAAATGGAACAGGAATACCAGACAGAAACCAGATAGGTCACAAGTGATTTATCCTTCCTTTCTGTGGCATTGCACTCCAGTTGCTGGGACAGGATGCTGACGAGGTGTCCATCGTGAGCGTGCTCTGGAGAGCCAGAACTGGCTGTTTCTTATGAACCTGGGCCAGATCACAACCACAGGCAGAATTCATCTGAAATTCAAGACGATGTTTTGATAATTTTGATGACAGATTCAGCTGTAGGAAAAATTAAGGTCTTGCTTGGCTCCCAGGCATGCATGTGAAAACCTACATTGGCATTATCCAATAAAGAGATAAAACAGAACCATCAATTTCGTTTTGCTCCTCCCAGAGAAACATGGTCAGTGCTCCTCCCAGTGAGGTGAAGCTGCTGCTGAGCAGGCATTTTGGTCTGAGCAGCAAAGAAATAGTCTGCTGTGAGTGCCATTTTAATGAGCATTGATGTTTTTTGGCCATCACTCTACCAGCAAGATACAGTTGTTCTTTTATAAGGTAAGGACATGAGCTCCAACTGAGAGATCCGTGTAGCAGGACACATTGCACACATCATTAGCTCTGGGGTTTGGACATAATAAGCTAGTTTCAGCTACTGCAGCTCTGCCTCTGTTGCTTGTGGTAAAGTTACACTGGGATAAATTTGAGTCAGTGTTCTTAGCAGTATCTCTAATATTCTTGTATTGTTTGATGGGTGGGACTGGAGGCATAATACAAGATATTTCATTTTCTCACTGATTATTATCTCACAGCTTTCCTTTGATAGGCAGAAGTCTAGGTAGAAAAGCCAGGCAGGGCTGAGCCTACCCCCACTTCTAGCTCTCCCTGGATTGAGAGCAGCCCTGAAGAGAAGGGGTTGGGGGTGTTGCTGAATGAAAAATTCAACATGATTCAACAATGTACAGTTACAGCCCAGAAGGCCAAGCATGTCCTGGGCTGCATCCAAAGCAGTGTGGGCAGGAGGGGAGGGAGGGATTGACTCTGTTCCTCTGCTCTCCTCTGGTGAGGCCCCACCTGCAGCTCTGCATCCAGCTCTGGGGTCCCAGCACAGGAAGGACATGAACCTGTTGGAATGAGTTCAGAGGAGGGCCGTAAAGATGATGGCTGGAGCACCTCTCCTCTGAAAGCAGCTGGGAGCATGGGAGTTGTTCAGCCTGGAGATGAGAAGACTTCAGGGAGATCATGTAGCACCTTCCAGTACATAAATGTAGCTTACAAGAGAGCTGGAAGGTGACTTTTGTCAAGGGCATATAGTGATAGGATATGGGTAATAGCTTTAAACTGAAAGAAGGTGGGTTTAGATTAGATATCAAGAAGAAATTCTTACTATGAGGGGCTCGATGCACTGGCACAGGTTGCTCAGAGAATTTGTGGATCCCCTGAAATGTTCAAGGACAGGGTGGATGGGGCTTTGAGCCACCTGATCCAGTGTAAGGTGTCCCTGTCCATGTTGAGGCAAGTTGGAACTAGATGATCTTTAACATCCCTTCTAACCCAAACCCTTCTATAATTCTATGGTTTTGGGAGATGAGCAAGAAGCTAGGCAACACCACAGTGTACCTGCAATACTTCTGCTATAGTCCTGATTTGTCAGACTGCTCCTCTGGCTCTGCCACAGATGTGTGCAACTATGGGAGGATCACACATTCCTTGCTGTTGCTACTAAATTCCTGTTCTGCAACACTGAACTTGGGATAGCCTTGGCATTCACTACTGAAAATGTTCAAAGACTCCTCCGGTTGGATGGACCATTCCACCGCCACTCTTTCTTTCAAGAGAACATTTCCACTATTTCCACGATCTATGACAGAGGTCATCTTCCCACGCTATCAAATAATAGACAATAACTTGTTTTCTGACAGTGCAGGAGCCTGGAAGAAATCTTTGTGTATTTCTTATGAAATTTTTTATGATTTCTTAGAAATCTGATAACAGAGTTAGCTTCTAAGCATGAAAATACATATGACCTTAAATGTCATTGTGGAATATCTCACAGATATTAAGCACAACTGCTGACTCCAGTGTGTAAGCATTCAAAGGTTTCTATGTGGGGCATAACCTTTGTTGGGAGTGATTGTGCAGATTGCCTTGTAGTTTCCTGTGCTGTGGTATTGAAAGTCTGGATAAGTAACTAAAATACAACAACAGATTTTTGGTGAAAGAAACCTTATATGAGACTAAAACAGTCTCATGAACATAGCTAAAATACCTTAAAAAGGCAGAAGTCCTGTGTCTAAATGTCTTACTGTCACATATGTCTTTTCTTTGTTGCTCAGACCAAAAACCTGACTACGTGCATGTACACACACATAAACACATACGAACACACAAATGTTTAAAGCTATTTCATTGTGAAATAATAGGAAACAAGCTACTCCCGTCCATGGGAAGATGGTCAAACCTGCTGCCAGGAAGAGGAAATGCTTTACATGTAGAAAGTGTAAGACATAGGAGTAAATCCTGTATGTCCAGTTGTACCTGAAATATGCACATTTCTGGCCAGATTTTGCTGTCACTGTGAACAGTAGTAAAAGTCCTGCTAATAGGAACAGGAACAGGATCTGACAGACAGTGATGTCTTAGTATTTTGAGATTTACAGTGTACAGGGTCTGAAAGAAAATAATTCTTCATTACTGCCATGAATTTGGGTATCATGCAAGCAACAAAGGCTGGAAACTACCTCTTGTGCCATCCTTTTGTGTTCAAACACTGCTCAGAGGCAGTCACTCCAGGCAAAATGCAGCCCTTTTAGGATAAGATTGGAGGAAATTGTTTTGTCTAAAGTTTGTCCTCTGGTCCCCAGAGGATTATTCTGAGAATGGTTATGAGCTTTAAGGTCTCCCAAAACTGATCCAGAGAAAAGTTGATCATCACTTGCTTGGATCTGATAGCATTTGTTTGACACTGCATAAATTCTTGGGCAGCTGATAAAATGCCATGGCTCAAAATAGAAATCTGGCAGTCCAATGAGATGGCCTGTTCCCCTTAAGTTGTTTTACAGGGTAGTTCATGGTAACCACTGAGAAACCCATTGAAACCAACTCGTTGAACTGTGTAGCTCTCCTAGAAACAGTGTACATTTATGACTCTGGGCCATATTTAGATTACAATTCTTTTAGTAAGATGGTTACAAAAACAGAAAAGCTGTCTTTGGAGAGATTCAACATGACTTTCCAAGCCAGGTTTTCTGATACTGCAGAATGATGATGGTGATACATGAAATATGCCTGTCCATTACTAAGCTTTTGTGTGACCTTTGATGTCCTCATAAGGAACAGCTGGATGTGGGTGTGTTTGCAGAGCTCAAACACCTGAGCAGCACTGACCCAAGCTCTGGGAAGGCTGTCAGAAGCCTCCCAAGGCATCTGGACCTTCCAGAGGGAAAATATCAAAGTTTTGTAAAGGATTTCTCAGCTGTTCTTTAGATATATGATATTTTTGCTTATTTACCATCTCAAAGACAGAAATCTTTATTTTTTTCCTAATTTTCTTATCTTACAAATTCTCCTGCTATTTTTTCCCTTGTGTCACTTGGCAGTTTTTATGCCTGCAAGTAATTGACATTTGTATATATACACTTTTGTTCTGAAAATGAGAAATAATACAGGAAAAATGAACATGTAAATGTAAAATAGCCATTACATTTTTTCTATTTTTCAAATGATCTCTACAGGAATTTTTTAACCCATCCAGTTTTGAAAAAGTATTCCCTTTTCCTCTTCTGAGCCTCACTCTCCAATTACAAATTCAAAACAGCCATTCATAATGTAACTGACGTCTGAAAGATCTTTATTTTTACATGTAAGACAAAAGAAAATTGACACTCTTCCTTCTGGTTGGTCAGTACATTCCCACATATATTAAACATGTGTGGCATGTCCCACCAGCCAGCTGTCTTTCACACAAATGTGTGTATGCTTGGAGCCACTGCTGCTAAGTATGTGTTACCTCAGTGTGACTTTTCTGATGGTTGACAGTGCAAGGCTTACTGGGAGGGATGGCACCTCTTATTAGACAAACACTGACCAAAAACCAGACCAGGTGACAGACACACAAGCTTTCTCTATATGTCTGAAACCAAAACAACAGACTAGAAGCTAAACATGTGTGGAAATTAATTTTCCACTTCCATAATTAAAGACATTTTGTGTCTGTGGCACAGGGTAATGTCAACAAGATTACAGAACTCTTAATGCCTGGGAGGGGACACAGAAAGAGAAGGGATTCTTTTTTTGCCTCTAGGCACTCACTTCTGAAGTGGAGAGGATTGTAATTTTTTTTATATTTTTACTATAGATTGGGGAAGGCTATAGAGGTGTAGCATACATTCTCCCTGTGTCAGTCCAGTGGCTTCTGTGTTCTGAAAGACATTTTTTTTTCAGACAGGAAGCTGAAACAACATGAGCCGATCAGATAATGTCTCCAGATAGGTCATGTACATAGGAAATGGGCCATTAGTCATTATTCTTCCATGATCTTTGCAGGACACTCCTTTCCCTTCTTCACTAAGGCTGCAGGTTTCGTACGGCACATCCATTTCTGCACCATCCCAGGGTCAGCATTCCTGCAGGGTAATTGGAACCAGCTGCTTACCTACAAAAAAGGCAGAAGGAAGAGGTCACGAAAGTTGAATTTTTCTAGCCAGAGACATACCTTTGGAGATAAGGATGGCTTTGACAGTGATATTTACTGTCTATTTGTCATTATAACTACTGCATCATTTTCTTTTCCTGGACACCTACACGGTCTAGTGGCCCTATTTCCATGAAGAGTGAGTGCATTTAAACTCTTTTTGGCAAACAGCAATGATTTTTTTTACTCTCCATAAAAGCAAACCTGGTAACTGCACTCTCAGCGCAGTTAAATTATTATATATGCAAGCATTTTCAGGAGAGGTTGAAGAAAGTGTTAACAGTGAAAGAAGACACTTCAAACTAAACAGATTCAGCTGGGGGACAAACCCCTCAAATTACTTGAAGCTCAGGAAGCCTTGGCAGGAATGTGCATTTGCTTCCTCACTTTCTGAAAGACAGAGACAAAAGCCACAAGAAAATTTGAAAATATTACCTGGCTTCTCCTGCAGAAAACTAAGAGTGCTTAATTTAGAGAAGGTGAATTTGCACATAAACCTTCAAACAGGTTACAAATGATACAAACATCAGTTATTTTGTGCATGTGCTAAGGAGATGGAAAGAAATAGTTTTCATTTCATCCAAAAACTTGAGACACGAAATCTGCCTAGGAGGTGGAACAAGGGACCTAGCAAAGCTGATGGAGTGGCTTTGAGAGGCAGTAGGAAGAAAATTGTAGTTTCATTGCTTTGTAGGGAAGCAACTGTAATGCCACTGCAGTATTTTCCCCTGGTGACTCCTTGGAACTTGCAGGGGGTGTCACAAAGGGCCAGGATGTTTAGAGTGAGTGAAGGTGAAGTTGGTTGGGCTGTAACTCCGCATCTCAAAAAGCTGGGGAGAGATGCAAGATCTGCAAGAGTGGGGAAGAAATACCCGAGAGTGGATGAAATCTGAGCTGCAGCAGCAAAGCAAAAGAGGAGAGTGCTGTAGCCAACATTGCCCTGCCTGTACAGAGGAGAGCACAATGAGCCTCAAGCAGCTCTCAAACACTAGGCTGGATCACTCTTGGTCAGGACTAGACTAGGAACCTGTAGACTCTCTCAGAGCTGGGAGTGGCGCTTGTCTGCCTCTGAGGCAATGAAGTTTTGGTTAGCATCATGAAATGCATGCAGATGTCCACAGCATAAATCAGGAGGTTTTCCAGAGTTGCGGTGTTGCTGGGTTCCATCCTGTCAGACACTCTGGGAAAATGACCAGTCTCCTCAATCATCATGGTGGCCTCCTTTTTATTTTAGCAGCCTACCTTGTGTCCCTACTAGGGGACAAAACATTCCAGGTTTTAATGAGGAAGTGCCACTAGTGTGCAGACTTCTTTAAAATTATACGATATTATCAGAGTCCTTAATGCTATGACATTTATTCAGAAATCTCAGGAAACTTCTAGATAGAACTCAGTCATGTAGAATTATGATGTAACTGAATGCTGCTAGTAACTTCAAGAATCTCTATCCTGGGCATTTTCAGCAAATTACAATCAGCAATTACTTCAGCCTTACGGCCCTTACCTAGCCAGGATTTCTGAGATTCACCACAAACTCAGCTTTAGACAAGCAAAAAATTCCATGGGAAAATTAAGGAACTACCAATCTTACTTAATTGTTTTTTCGTGACAGCAATGCATGCAACAACTTATGCTTTGAAAAGAGCATGGGCTATATCTCTAACAACAGGTCTGTTTTTGATCCACTTCAGATGCTGCTTCTGAACTCCAGCAAAAGTATTCATTCATTTTTGATTTTTTGGCAGCTCAAATGCAGGGTATTTTCATATCTTCTTTGCTTTTTTCCTTAAGCATTTCTTGCTCAGACAAACTTCACATATTGGTATCACTCTGTAAATGAATTCTTCAATGTTTTAGAACCACTCTGTTGCCTTTGTGTGTTTTGAATGGAGAGACAACAACTGCACATGCCTTGGACCAAATAGCTCATACATATGAAAAAGGCAGAAGATTATTCCAGTATAGAAGGGCAGAGGCCTGCAAATATTATCTGCAATCCAAGCAAGAAGTGAATCAAACCAAATACAACAGTTTATAGATAGCCCAAGTATCTTTTCAGTATCACAGAAGTCTTCCCATAGCTGGCCTGCAACAGATGATGAAACCATAGGCAATGACATGGAACTGGAGTAGAGGGGTTTGCAAAGCACTTACCTGCCAGGAGTGGGCTATTGGAAACAGTGCCAAGGGATGCTGACATGGAACTTGTGTGTAATTGCTGAGTTAATGATATTTCCAAGAAATGGAAGGGTAGACATGAGTAATGCCCACTGAAATCACTTAGAATATGTCAGGCTGACAGATGCAGGCAGTATCAATATATTTTCCGGGGTGCCTTGTAGCATGTCTCTTTCTTTGAAGAAAAATATGGGGATTGTCTGTTGACCTAAATGATCTATGCCAGAAGCATTTTGATACTGCATGTGTATGTTAATGAGAGGAAAAGTGTTCAGCCTGGTCTCAGCTGTGTGACACATCCCACCACAGCAGATCCCTCGGGCACTGCTAGTGCTGCAGGTGTGCCCCAGCACAAGGGCAGAACAAGCATGCTAACACACTCTCCTCCCTTGAGAAATACAAGACGTTTTATTTAAAGCAACCTCTAACTTAAAAGCCTGCCTGATAGCACTTGAGGAAGGAAACAATGAAAGAAATAGTGTAAAATATTCAAAAGGGAAAGCACTAGACAGGAACTTCAGAAGTGGTTTAAAGCATGTTACAATTACAGTGGAAGTTTTAGAAGGAAGTGAATGAAAATAACTACACTAGCATTCTTTAGATAGCCTGCATTACTTCAGAAAAAAATACATTGAAGCTATTTCTTTTAATTCAAAATAATAAGATTCTAGGGAAAGGAAAAGCAAAACCAGTAGCATCAGCAAAGGAAACAAAAAAAAAAAACCAACAAAAAAACCAGGGAGCAGGATGTAATCCTAGCTGAAGTTAAATAAACAGCATAACCTAGGCTTTGTTGGCACTCCTGGAAGACTGAACGTAAGATAATGCAATGTGTGTAATAACTGTTTAAGAGTTTCTTAAAATAATGGGTTTGGAATAAAAATACTAGGGTAGAAGTGTGATAAACCCATAGAGATCACTTAACTCTGCACTTGAACTATTGAATGCAATGAATATTTTATCAAATTTGGGACTGCACTGGATAACTCAAAACATTATTGTATTCCATATGTCTCTGTGCTATGTCATACGCCAAAAATTGTTACTATCTCTTTAAGGCCTGTTGGCTGGAAAGGGAATCGTGGCACTTGGGAAATGCCAGGACTTTTTTTAAGGTCAGGGCTGCACAGGCAGGAGCACTCTTGCCTTTATCTTTCATTCTTGTGGGGAAGCTGGGATGGTGCAAGGCACAAGCCTGTTCTACCTCCTTCTGGGCTCCCAAGCAGGTTGCTTCAGGCAGGTCTCCAAGTAGCATCCCAAGAGGCTGAACTCCGCAGTCCTGAACTGTTTCAGGCAGATTCCACAATCCCTGTCCACAGCCTGGAGCTGGGGCTGTTTGGGGCCAGGCCACCATCCCTCGGTGCTCAGTGGGACCATTCCCTTTCCCCTGCAGCTCACAGCTGGCCAAGGGAGAGGCAGAGAGGCTGGCACTGCACATTGGATGAGTTCTTCTGTTCCTGATTTCCAGAAGAGCCAGAGCCTCTCTGCCAGTTTGTCAAAGGAGGGATTGGCAGACAACAGCCACCGCCAGAGAGGGGGCACTTCCCTGGTTTTGGACTCCAGCTTTTCTTTTTGTTTGGTCCCTGTTCCCTGTTGTTTGGGGAAAGTGGGAGTTTTTGTCATTGAAGTGGTCTCTCCTTATGGGCAAAAAGGAGGGTGGTTACAAATAAAAGGGATGGTTTGATGAGTGTCTGCCCCTTAAATTGTGTTAAACCCAGACAGGCATCCACTGTACCCTAAGAGCCCAGAAATATTTAACATATTTTCCATATTATTACCTACTTGAATACCTGCTATGCTTTGTGGTGTTGTGTATGTCAGATGTTTAGACCATTGCTGCTGCTTCCTTGTGACCAGCAGAGAGGTCACCTCCATATCCACAGGTGACAGAGCTCCCACTCATCCTGCTTATCATCCTCTTGGAGAAAACATTTCATAAATGGATAATGGGGTGGTGGTTATCATCAGGGCTGGATCATGGGCCTTACAAAGCTGACAGATGCTACACCACCTACCTGGGTATGAGAGATGTGATTTTGGGCTGTGTCTTGTAGTTAAAAGATCTCACAGTGTTTTTTTACAAGGGTATTCGTAAATCCAGTGCAAAAGAGAAAGGCTTTCTGCACTACACCACACAGAAGCCTTTGGTGTACCTGGGGTTACTTTCACTCTTCTGGTGAGCAATGGTACCAGTTGTGAGATCAGGCTCCCCTGTGCTCAATGATAATTTCCTACTCAAGCAAAGGAATTTTTGGCACTCTGACAAAAGGAAAGTCCCAACCTGGGAGTACACACAACCAGAGGTGGAAATGGAACAAGTCCTTGGCAAATTATGTTGTCCAACAAGAAAAAACTAGGAATAAAAAAAGCCAACAAAACCAACCCACCCTCACCAAGTATTCAAGAGTTGCAATAGTTTCCAAGAAGCTCTTCCTCATTACTGCAGCCCAGGACTGGATGCTGAGGCTGTCAGTCACATACTTTTTCTTGCAAAAGTCACTGCCATCAAGGCATGTTACGTGTTGTGGTGCCAGCATGATGTCAGTTCAACACCACCAGCACCACCACCATGGCCCCAAGTGCTAATGGTAGCCCCAATATTACCCCATTACAATTAAATCGTGCAACAGGCCAGGAGCACACACCTCACATCCCTTAACAGAGGCTCATGTGGATGGGTGCTCCTCCAGACGTTTCTGCACTGGAAGGGAATCAGTGGTCTCATGCAAAGGACCCTCTTAATTGAGTGGCTACAGTCAGGGGCACTAGAAGGCAAGCAAAGCAGATGCCAGTTGATCTGTTCCTTTGGTGTCCCCAGATTTTTCAACTGTCACTCTATCTAACCTGCTGCAGCAGACATCAATCCAAAACACCACAAAATCCTGAAAAAAAGCCTCAGGACAGCTAGATTAGAAGAAAACACCCTCAACAACTTTTGGTACTATGTAGTGACTTCCCTTCTCTTTATTTTACAGTTGCTAACCCTGCAGCAATTGCTTTACTCACATTTTTAAGCTTTTTTTCACCACCGTAAACAGTGGAAACCTTGTAAAAATGCATTTCCTGGGGCTTCATTCATGTTCATTCATTCAGTGTAGCCTCAAGCAAACAGCTGCATGAGACAGAGGACAAACAAGAGAAATACAATTCAATTTGGTAGAAAAAAACACAGGAAAAAACCCCCAACAACAACGTAAAATAGTTATTTTTCTTTTCATTTCCAATTTGAATTTTGGAGTACATTTATTAACCACTTTTGCCCACTGCTGCATATCATTATAAAGGCTAGAATGGCAGCAGTAGTGCATAGTCTGTGAAGTTCAAGTAACAACTTCATGAGCAGAGATGGGTTAGGGTCAGGGCTGTGTACAGTACTCTATAAAAGGTACAAAACTTACCATTTGTCATGACAGGCAATCAGCTCAGGATCACAGCACCACAGAGTTCTTCTGGTGAAATTGCATCAATCTAATCAAATCCATTTCTTACTGTGTCAAAACAGATATAACACCTTTGTGAGATATGTAACTTTTCTAAAGAGTTGTTCAAATGGATTTGTATCTAAAACAAGCCTTAAAAGAGATGTAGTGTCAGTGGGGATTCTTTTTTATTATGTGATCTAAGAATTGCTGAATTTTCTGAAAATATTTATTACCAACTCTGTAGAGTTTTGACCAAAAAGCTTCAGGACTGAGATGAGACTGATGTCTCCTGATTTTTAGGTGCCCCTATTAGTTTGTATTCAGTATTAGTTTGTATCCTGAGATAGTCAGGATGTGAATTGATGAAGTGGTGTAGTTGCACATGTGAAAATAAAGGACACTTGTTGAAGTGTCGAATTTGGTGGTAAATTTCTCTAAAAGCTTAGGCTTACACAAGGACTGTCATGATTGTTTTATTACTCAATGCCAGGTTTTCTATTCCCTTTGCACATTTGATCTTAATGAGACCCACATTGCAAAAAACGTCACGCAGTCTGTAGGGAATACATACAACCTTGCATGTTTATTTAATGTTAGTTACTTCAAGACCCCTCAGGATGAGGAGAAAGAAGAAGGCTTGGTTCCTGCATGTGCAAAAGTAAGGGCATATACAAGCTGTGTTATGAGATTATTGGAATTAATTAGTTTCTGCATTGCTTTGAGAATATTATATGCTGGTCTTGAGGAGTGCTGCTGATGTCATTGCCATGAAAGCACAGCTGGAGCGCAGCGTGAAGGCAGCAAATCCCTGAGACGGAATCACACTCTTGGTATTTCAGCCACGGCCACGTGTGGTTTTCTGGCAACTGGGCTGTCTTACAGAAAGGAAGTTTGTTTGGAAGCAGAGACATAGATCTGCCCCCACAGGTAGGAGGGATTCCTGCCCAAAGGCAGGGTGGCCCTCAGAGCCAGCGTGGCACAGCCATGCACTGGCTCCCACACACTCAGTCAAGCCATGGCCTTTGGGGTCTGACCACGCTGACCTTGTCACTAAGAACAGTGAACATTTCTCACATCTGTGTTACAGAGATGTCTCTGTACCTGAGAAGGACAGAGGTACCAACAAAGCACATGCAGCAATAGACTGAGAGCAGTAAAATGTGAGAAATGATGGTCCCAGTTTAGCGACAGGAAGGAAGGGTTTTGACTGAAATGGTATCACTCCAAATCCTGCATATAGCCTTGAACCACAGGCTAGGAATCTGAGCTCTGAATGATGGTGAAATCTCCACCTGGCATGTAAATCCTAAGCCAAGAACCCTCTGGGTTAGGGTAGATCCTAACAAAGGAGTAGAGAAACACCTTGTTGAAATGAAGCTAGCTATACTCTGAATTTTCATTGTTTAAAACTTGGAAAAGGAAAAAAAAGGCATCAGTTTTAGGTCAGGGAGAGCTCAATATAAATCAGAATTAATTAGGCTGTACAATTATTCAGGGCAAAATTACAACAGTAAGTGCACAGCAGTTTTCTACAGTGTTGCTTCAAATCTTGCTGATGAGCAGCATACATCTTTCCACTAGCTCCCTTTTCTTATGACACTGCTGTATCCTGAGTCACTGTCTGAGTACCATCTTAAGACTGGACTTCCTCTAACCCCAGTGCAATAAAGAAGCTTTTGCCCAGGAGTCTATTAGTAATGTAGTGGCCTTTTCAGAAGTGGAAGCAATTTCCTCCTGCTTCAGCCCTTTCATCTTCTAGATCTTGAACTAAGCATTCTCTATACTGTAATGTGAAATGTTGTTAAATTAATGATATTGCGGATATCTTTACTAATTTTGATGAAGTTATGCTCTCTCTTTCCCCATTCCTTCATAAAAGAGCAGCATGTCATCTGTATTTACAGCTCAGTAAAGGTAATGTCATCTTTCAATTGAAATTTGACTGCACTGTGAATTGTTTTGTTCTTTTTTCTTTTTCTTTTCCTGCACAGCTGGAAATGAATTCCTCTTCAGTCCTTTTTGGGATGAGGTGAAGAGTGGAGAGAGGAAAAAAACAAACAAAGCTGGCAAAGACAGTGCTTGTTCTAGATAAAGTGAAATAAGCTGAAGTTAAACAAGGCAGTGTCTCACTTCAGGGTTAAGCTGACGGTTGTGTCAATACTGGACTCGTGGAGCAGCAGCTGAGGTGTGGGGAGCATAAACTAGAAATGTGTGGTGAGAAGGGGGTTGGCTGCTGACCAAAGGTTTGGGCACAGGGCTGTGAAATGCACACACGCCTTCCTTGGCCTAAAATGGGGTACAGAGAGACACACTCTGGTGTTTCACACAGGCTGTGGCTGACCCCCTCATTGGCACTCACCAGAGGTGGTGAAGCCTGGATGTAGTAATTGCAGCCACCTCCCTCCCTCCCTGGGAACGGGGTAAAAATTACAGCTCGTAAAAGGCATTTGACACAGCAGCAAATGATGAGAACACACACTTGAAGTGGAGCTGAGATGCACAAGGCTGCTCCTGGAGCACAGCTTGATGCTGCAGAGGAGCTCAGAGCCTGACTCAGAGCCGGCTCCTCCCGTCACCAGCTCAGGACGGCTCGGCAGGCGGCGGCAGACTGAGTCACCAGCTGCCCTGCCTTCATGGAGCTCGGGGGGGAAGAAATTGAATCAGACCACGAATCCAGTGAGGTTTTATTGGGGTTTTGCTTTTGGAAAGTATGCTGTGGGTTTCTGTTGGGCCTGAAGTTTTTCCACAAGCCATCTCAGCAGCTTCCCTGCCTACTTCTCCAGCCCGCTCATTGCACATATACTAGCTTGAATGTGTATTTTGCTACCAGCTCAGAAAACATAAAGCTTCCAATTAAGACTTTAAACTTACAAGCAGCAGAAGCAAAACCAGAAAAACAGAAGTACTGGCTTAATTACCCTGAAGCTGTTTAGAGTAATGCTAAGTGACACCAGTTGTGAAGATTCCCGAAGGTTAACCACACACCTCCTAATTGCTTTGAAATTCTCCACTGTTCTTGGAAGAGAATTCACATCTGCAAGGGCTGACAGAAAGAAGTCTGAGGAGTCACAAAGAATGAAAGGCAGGCTAACAAAATGGGGGAAACCTGTAGCTTGTTCAAGGCGGGACATGGCAATTAACAGGAAATCCCTAAGGTTCCATAAAGCCCAAAAAATACCAACTCAAACTTTCAAATGAAAAACTCTGCTATTTTCTTCTGTTTGGCAGCATACTACATCCTTATTAGGACACATCCTCCTATATGTAAGTACTCATAGTGTTCATTAAACATTATTAGGAAAATGCATTGCAGCTCTTTGTTCTTTCAGCAGCTCCTTACATTGGGAAAATTTCCTTGCAGTGCATTCTTGTTCTTGAACCCCACAGTCTTGCTCTGTGTATGATGCTTCCTTAGGCCGATTGGTAGAAATGGCACAAAAAGAAAATAAAAGAAAAATAGCAGAATATAAGCAAGACTCAAACACACAGGCTTGGTTTTGCCCCATCTGCCCTGTTTGGGCTATTCCAAGCAGTGAAAGGAGAACTGGAAAGTCTAGAAGTAAGAGATTGTCCATTCTTCTTGTTTACAAAGGTTCTATATTGATTTAATTGTTTAGATATAAATAGCCACCAAGCAACACTGGCCCAGAATTCCACATAGACAAAACATACAGAAAAGAGGGAGAAGGAACCAGAAGTTACAGCTATAAGTCTTTAATTAGATTCACTGCAAAGCAAAACCCTTTAATGGTCAAAGAGAAGGAGTTATCAGTGAAATCTTTGAAAGGGACTGAGATTGTCACTTGAGTTGACTATACTACGAGAACATGTTGCACCATACAATGCTTTCTTGTCCTTTGATACAAGTTTTTTTCTCTTTGTAATAGCTCTATTCATTCATATTTAACTTTACAGTGTCATTCATAATTTCATCTATATTCTCACAGTTCTTTATTCCTGAACATGTTTATTTGCCTTTTTTTCCCAGAGCTCTCTTCCACTGTCTTCCATTCTCAAGCAGAACAACATACCAACAAGCCAGTACAGCCAAATAACGATAGTAATAACTTAGAAAAAATCTTGCAGTCACTGGTAAGCCTATGATAGCTGTCCTCTGAATGCCAGTCTAGCAGGAAAGGATAGATATTTGCTTCTGTGACCTGTTTGTAACTGCCACACCACTTATTTAGGGCCCCAAGAAACAAATTTACAGTGCACTGAATGTAAAAATTACACAATGTGATATTTTGAGGTTTTTTATTCTTCACCCACTATCTTAAAATCCTCACTGGATTTGCAAAAGGGCTTCAGACCTACAATTCCACAGCTATTTAATTGCCTGTATCATCATCCAAATTAGCAGTTCAACAGGTGAAACTTTTCAGCTGTCACAAAAGCATAAAATAGGTGGAATCACCCGTGTGTGTGCAAGGAGATATTTTTCTATCACCAATGAAATTTCCAGTTTGCTGTCACTATGTGAGTGCCTCTGGATTCACTCCCAGTAGAGGGCAGAAATCAACACGAGGTTCACCAGGCACAAATTTGATACCCTCAGGTTTTGCCAGAGATGCTCAGCAGAGATGTGCCCAGCCCAAGATTTTGCACCCAAAGGAGATTTGAGAGAGTTTGGTGCTGCATGTGGTGCTAAATTCAATATTCACTGCAGTAGTAGTGCTCTAAAGAAAAGTTCTTCATTCAAACATCACCAGCTTCTGAGCATATTGCAGTTTGAACTTAATTCCTGTCATCCAGATCTCTCTCAACTGTACAGTTCCTTGTTTCTAGAGAAGTGAAAAGCCTTTTTTTTTTTTTTTTTTTTTTAAGCACTTTATGCAGGTAATGTATTTTTAAGTTCCTAGACATAATGCCATTGTATGGTCTGCACCATAAAGGAGGCATACTGTTCACTGCCTCCTTTCAGGAGTATGGTACTTGTAGAATCTAGATCCTGACAAGTCAGAAAACAAAGAGGGAGTTACATTTCAGAAAATAGTGTCTGTGCAAAGCAAGTGCTACAGGGGCCCAAGCCTTTTTCATGCAAACTATACTTCAGAAAGCAAAGATAAAATACATATGTGAGAAATTCCAGACTGGGAATGAGCTGTATTTCGAAGCCATTCTTTTTCCTCTCCTTTTCCCATGAGATCCATTCCCCATATATCTTTGCTTTCATCTCCTGCCTACTGGTGGTGACCCTGTCACCCTTGCACCAGAAAAATAAAAAAGCCCCACAGAAGGTGTTATTTCTATATTTGAGGACTACTGATGATCTCAGAGAGGCCCAAGATCCTCACAAGGCAGCAAATTCTCTCGCCCTGTTCCCTGAAAAACATTTCTTCTATAATCTGGTTAAAAAACATGCACGAAAAGTAACATATAACTTGTATCCCCTCAAAAAGCCCCGAGTCTGTAAGTAAATTATATTTCTAAAAATTATCATTTTCTAAATATTTGGTTGTTATCCCTATTATTGTGCATAATCTAGAGTCACTGTGGCTCTTGGTTTTACCTTATCTGTGATCTCAGTCTTTCAGGTTTCATTTCACAAGAGCACTCTCTTGTTTAGGCTTGGCAAAATATGAGATGAAAGCTGAACCTATGCATTTGCTTTGCAATATTGATTTGGTGAAATTATTAACTGCATCTCTTTACCTGTGGTAATAGTGACTGATGAAGAAAATCAATAGCTGAATGCCTTCACCAGCTGAGGTAAGAAAAGGTCTTCAAACAAGAAGGAAAAGAAAAACAAAACCCCTAAATCTAAAATAAGAAGAGAAATGAACATTTTTCTGTTCTAGAATATGAATTGGGTTCCTCAGTTAAAATGAAGAATAAAACATCCTTCAATGAAAATTCTATTTCTTTATATTTTACAATAGTTTTTTCTTATTTGCATGCAGCTAGTCACTGCAAGTAAGAAAAAATCAGCAGTCACAATCCTTACCTGTAAACAGAGAGCTGTGGTTCAACAAGACATTTTGGAAGGAAAACTGGGAGAGATGTTCTTCTTCAGTTCTTTTTCTATGGCTAAATGCTTATTTCTGACAAGCTTGATTGACAGTGGTGTTAAAGCTGAGGACTGCCTCTTCTGAAATACTTTGCAGATGTGTTTCTGGGGGCAGCTGCTGTTTAGAAAGAGAGGCAGGGAAGGCACTGCTCCCTCAACCACCACACACCCTTCATCCTTATCAGTGGCTTAGAGATCTCTGTGACTGCATCCTCCAATTTTGCCAGGAAAACCATAGTCAGAGGTGAGTGTGGAAGAACACTTTGCCCACATTGGGTCACCTGGTTTACTCTACCTCTCTGCACAGTTGAGAGCAAGGGTCCAAGGCTGCGTCTGAAAACATCTCTGCCCTGATATTAAAGGCCACAGAAGCCTCACTGGCAGAGGAACTGATACCTAATGTGAGCTGAGCTGTTGATGTCTCAGATACACAAGACTTCCTTTTGTGGTGCAAAGACTCATGCTGCAGTGCAGCTCTGTGTGTGGGAAGTGCACTCTGGCCATGTAATAACCATAAGCAATTGCTTGGTCATACATCATTTTGCAAATGAAAGCCATTTTTGTTTTCCAATGGTAGTAAGCTAATGAGATGGCAGGTGATTTACCAGATGATGCTAGCACATTTGGAAACTTGAAATGTCTTACAGAGTCTGAGAAAATTTACCAATTTCATGGAATGGCGATGAAGGAGGGAGTTTTATAACGTTATGTGTCTCAATCTCCTCTTATCTCTAAGTCTTCCTTCCTTCCTTCCTTCCTTCCTTCCTTCCTTCCTTCCTTCCTCTTGTGCTGAATTCAATGTATGAGATTGTATGTGCTTAATATTCTGTTCATAGTTAAACTGTTCTGTCCAAACCCACACGAGTTCTGCTGTCTGCTCCTCTTGCTTCTCTGCCCCTTCTGATGTATTTCACCCTTTAGGCTTTCTTCTGAATGCAGGACTGGATCCTTGTCCTGGAGGACTGGCAGCCTCCACACCAGCAGCACTGCCTGCCCGGCTCTGGGAGTCTTCCATCAGAGGTTATTTGCAAGGGAGCAGCCTTTGTTCCATGGTATAGGAGCAAGAGAGTGTCTACCTCCTCAGGCAATTAGCATGGCAGTAATGACAGCTGTAAGGGTGAGCTTTTTAGAGGGCTACAGTGATTTTTAGTAGGGACAGGCTTGATGACAGCAACCTCAAGATATCTGAAATACCACAGGGATCCTCTAATGGGATACAGGAATGCCTTTATCCTCATTGACTGGCTACAACTGGAAAGACATATGATTTTAATTTTAGCTAGCTCTGCATCATTTCAGAGAGATATTTACAAGAGTATAAATAGACAGAACAGCTCTGCAGACCAACTCATTGAAGCACCTCAGAGCATAACCCCCTCCCCCAATGCCATGATATAGGACCTACAATAACACCTGATGGAATAGACAAAAACAACCACAGAAGGGTTTCATACTTAACACATGTGATTTCATATATTTTTTCCTGTCTGAGTACATTTGTGCCTCTCCACGGAACACCCAGTGGAAGATAAATGCTGATCTAGACATCCACAAGGGTTTAAAAAAAAAAAAAAAAGAAGGCGG
>VZRH01003387.1:211050-238400 GCA_013397555.1 Urocynchramus pylzowi
AAAAAAAAAAAAAGTAGGCTGCCTTCCCCTCTAATAATTTTGTTGGACCCTGTAATGGGTATTTTGTTTGGTTGTTTTTTTGTTTGTTTGTTTGTTTAATTATATTTTTAGCAGGTGTTTTTTTAGAGGTGGTATGGAATTGGAACACCATGATTATACTGAAGGAGACAGCTGAAATATTCATGTTTCATATGGCCAAAGAAATGATAGGCTGTCTTGAGGAAGGTGGCCCTACCAGTGCAAACCTGAAGGTTTCTGAGTACAGTAATGACAGAAGAGAAGCAGAAAGTAAGTCAGTAGCATTAAGAGGATCCAATTTGGAACAAATTAGACTTACTGCATTAGCAGAACTACAGAAGAGTGTCTGGAGGTCTAGAAAACCCCCCAGGGATAGTTTGTCATTGGTGTACCTCCTGGTGTCCAGAGCAGAAAGGATGCCTTATGCTTTGTGAATTTGTCCTGTTAGCCAGAGTCTGGGCACAGAAGGGAAAGCATCTACATCTCAAGAGACATTTTTCAGACTTTTTAAATCTTTTTTTTTTTAACTGGCTGTGTTTTGTCTATGTAGCCAAAATCTACAAAACCAATAAATATCGCTTTTAAATAACTTGTTGAAAGCACTGGCCGGCTCCCTCACTGTAGGACTTTCCAGTTGTTCAGTCATGGCTGATACATCTGACTGTGTAAATATAATATGGCTTTCTTGGTTTTCTTGATAGTAACTAAACACTCTCTTAAAAAAAAAAAAATTTATTTTTTTTTTTTTTTTTTTTTTTTTAAATCTGACACTGGAGAAACCCAGAGCTTCAGGGAGAAGACAAAGCTCAGTCTGAAAGCTCACACTGAAGCTGGACACTAGGGAACTTTGCCTCTGGCTGATATCTTGTTGTTGGAAAGATATTTAATTGTCCTTAAATTTTATTATGAAGAATATCTTGAAACTGTGAGGGCAGAAAAAGAACACAGCAGGAGGACATGTGGCTCATACATCCTCTCAGTAGTCCAGTGTTCTGCAAAAAAATGCAAGCAAACAAGGGATAAGGGGATTTTGTTGGTCTTGAATTGCAAAGATCTCCTTTTATATCCCCCCAACTAGACTTGCCAGCACACTGTTCTGTCTTTCCTTAACCTTCTTTTACTCTTTGTCCCTGGAAAGAAGAGTAAAAGATCTGTCTATCAACCCTTTGATGCTTTTTCAGCAAAATGCCACCCCACGCCCAAGCTTGTCCACTGCGGCAAAACTTGACCTGATGCTGTTGGTCACTGCTTTCTGTTGTATGAGGAGGTCCTGAGTCTCCATGCAGTACCTAGAGAGGACGACATGAAGGTTGTACAGGGGCAAGGCCCTCACCTGCTTTGTGGACTTGTCTGGCAGCACTCTTACCGTCCAACATACCCAATTTTGCCTGTGCAAGAGGCACAGTTGTGCTGCTCCAGTGCATGTAGGGTTGTGAGTTGAGTGACTTTACAGGCATAAAAGCACTCAGGCCCTGCAGTGAGAGAGGTCACAGTGCTTTGGACAGGTCAGCTAAGTTTAAAATCCTGAGGGAAATCTTACCTTATAGAGAATGAGAGGGATAAATAATGAATGGCTGCAACTTACCTAGATATGAGCAGTGTCTAGTGTCATATTTGTCTGTACAAATCAGGGAAAAAAGCAGCAGCATACTTTTTGGCATGTGATGTCATGTCTTAACTCAGAGTTGTAACCCAGTGGGAGGATCCCTGTGGGAAGTTGGGTTATGCTTTTGTTTTGTTTGAACATGGAGATTGTGAATGTGATGCCTTGTGCACACTGGTACATATGTGTGCATTCAGAAGCACACTTGTGTTCCCAGGGATGCTGTAACTTGTCCAGCAGAGCTGGGGAGTCCCAGGCCACTCCCAGCAAACCCATTCAGCAGGCAACAAGTGTCCAAGTGATAGCAGAGAATTTGCTTCCTGGAAGTACTGAGTTACTTTCACTTCACAATTAGTCAAGTTTACCTTCTTGAAGTCCTACTGGAAAAGTCAACAGAGTGTCAGGGGTTTGTTAGCTTGTGTTCTTCCAAAGGATTATTTGGCAAAGCACAGTACCAAGCAGGTAGCTGCCTCCCTGAGCCCATCAGTACTGAATATCAAACAGGAAAAGATAACTGAGGTTGACTCAATACAGTGTTCTATTTGCCATATTGGTAATGCTTCAGTGATGACAATGTTCTGTCTGAGCTGTTAAATTGATTTATTATCTGAACACCAACCACTGCTAAAAAACTAAAGACAGAGTCACTTTTGGCTTTCACCACTCAAAACTGTCAACTTCAGCCATAGCACTCCCATACAAAGGACAACCTGAAATGAAGGTACAATCATCAAGATATCCAGAAAATATCTTTGCAGTGCTCAGGTAATGGTTCCCTGGGTCCTGCAGGGTCCTGCAGTATTTAATGATGGCTTGCCAGAGGAAAGTACTGGGTAAAGAACAACTAAATTATGAGGAGAAGTTGTTTTTGGAGGATCTTTCCTCAGTGCCTGATCACAAAGATACAGGCCCATCAGAGTCCCTTCTGATGGCCCTCCCTGAAAGCCATTCAAAGGAATTTTATTGTCCAAGACAGGAAGCACACAGATCTAGAAGACAGAGAGCAATAACTTGCACTGGCAAAAATCTCCATTGTAACCATTGAAAAGTAACTCAGGAGACAACACAGCAGTGCAGGGTCTCATAAGATTGTAGGAGAATAAACTCACCAGATACTCAGGTGCTGAAGCAGTGGAAGCACAAAGAAGAGACCAGGAACAGCCATCACCCATGAGAACAATTCCACCAAACTATGGCAGGTCTGGGTCAAAGTAAGGGGGCAGCAGTAAATCCCAGTCATAGTAATTCCTGAAGATATTAAGGAAAACCTGCCTTAGGTATGTATTATCTACACAAGAGCATTGTTTATGAATAAACAATATATTTACAGCTTAGTGAAGTAGAAGCTGTACAGTGAGAATTGGACTTCAGTTAGATAAGAGACCTCAGATGTACTGAGCACTGTACCCATGAGGTTTCTTAGGGAGAAAATGGGAATTATTTTTCCACTGGGTATGTAGATAGCACCCAGTAGGCTGAGGCTTGGTGACAGAGCAACAAGAAGAGCTGCCCAAGTATTCAACTGACCACAGAACAAAACTGTATTGGTGAGGACTAGCACAAACCAAAAATTGGGGTAAACACAGACAGATTCTTCCTAGGAAAAAAAAAATAGGAACTAATTAAATACAGCCACTTATGATAACACAAATCAATAATAACAATGATTAGACGGTGAAAAACCTCCTCTCATCTGGAAAAATGTTCCTCTGACCTTAGGTTCACTGCATGCTGAACTTCTCACCAGCAGGAACACTGAGACCCCAGATTCCCTTCAGAAAAAGAAAAAGATGCAATGGTAAATAGAATAGTCATCTTTCTTCATATTTCGAAGTTTCTAGGAATTTAATTACTAAGTTTCAATTCCTTTTGTATATAAAATTATATTTCCTGGCTATTTTTTCATTAAATATTACTATTCAATAACTGTAATCATTCTGTTCTGTTCTCCAATTATCTTTTCCAGTAAAGATGTTTCAAAGTCAATTCTTTAGAAGTTAATCATAGAGTATTTCTGAGACAAGCAAAATTAGGTTTATCAGTGAAATAATGAAGGTGTCACTGCTTAAATTATGGCTGGAATGAAGATTAATTTGCAAGTTGTGAAGGTCAGGGCTGTTGAGCAAAATTAAGCATGCCACTGCAAAGCAGACCCACATTAAGTTTACGAGAGCAGACATTAGATTTTGCAATGAAAAATTAAAGATTTTGTACCTCTGTCTCTAGAGCAAGCATAAATTTAGGAAGATAGTTCAGTAAGAAGCAATCAGCATGCCAGTCAGTAGACTTCATAGAACAAGATCTTAAGTCTTACAATAACAAAATTAGGAACTAGAATAAGAACTCCATTTGAAAGGTCTAGCATTAAGTTTATTGAAGAAGAGAGCATACCAAATAAATGTAGTACAAAGCGACACAATTTTAAGAGAGGAACTGCAGAAAATGAAGCAAACTATAAAGCAAATAGTAATATTTAAAGCAGAAAAGACAAGAAAAGAAAAGGCAAGGAAAAAAAGAAGGAGGAAAAAAGGAGAAAAAAAAAAGAAAAGAAAAGAAAAGAAAAGAAAAGAAAAGAAAAGAAAAGAAAAGAAAAGAAAAGAAAAGAAAAGAAAAGAAAAGAAAAGAAAAGAAAAGAAAAGAAAAGAAAAGAAAAGAAAAAAAGAGAAAAAAAGAGAATAAGGAAAAAAAGAGGGGGGGGGGAGGGAAAAAAGTAGCTTACAAGATAGGGATCTTTTAAAAAATAGGGCGTGAGAAGCCAAAGTAAACTCTGTACCACTGCTCCAAAAGAAAACAAAGCAAAATAAACCCTTCATGGTTCACATTCTGTAAGAGTTAAAAAGCTTTCAAAAGGAGAACATAGCATTTAAAAAAATGGAAAGTTTACTCAAATGAAAACAACAGGAACGTTTTGAAAAGGGATTGGGGCAAATTGACAAATTGACAAATTGACAACTGACAGACAAAGTCTGTCAGTTGGCTCTACAGTGCATAGGGAGGTGCTCTGGAACATCCCTGACAAAAGCAGATATGTTCCCATGCCTCTCCTCAAAAAATTTAGGACAGTAGATCTCTTCTTTAGAGTCTCTGAGGAGCTTCTCAGTCTTCTGTTCATCAGTCAGGCGAGGGTTAAGATAAAAGTTACATTCAGTGAAGCTGAAGCAAGGTGATATTCATTCATATATTCATTGTACTCTGCCCTGTCCTAACACTCTCTACCCTTGTAAAAGCCCCTCTCTCTGTGTTTTATAGCCCTCTTTAAGTACTGGAAGGTGCTATAAGATCTTCCTGGAGCCTTCTCATCTCCAGGCTGAACATCACTGACCCTCTGAGCCTCTCCTTCGTCTCTCTACTCACCTTGGTGACCTCCTCTGGACTCACTCCAGCAGCTCCATGTCTCCTTCCTGTGCTGGGACCCCAGAGCTGGATGCAGGGTTCCAGGTGGGCTCTCACCAGAGCAGAGCAGAGGGGCAGAATCCCCTCCCTCCCCTGCTGCCCACGCTGCTTTGGATGCAGCCCAGGACACGTTTGGCTTTCTGGGCTGGGAGTGCCCATGGCTGGGTCATGTCCAGCCTCTCATCCACAAGAATCCCCAAATTTCTCAATGAATTCTGTTCAAAAGGGCTGTTCTCAATGAATTCTTATCCCTGTTCCCATGTCTGGGATTACCCTGAAGACAGTCCTTCAAGTAGAAGAGGTAGAAACTGCATTCTACAGGATACCACTTAAATTCATGCAATACTTAGCTTAAGATTTTATTTTTTTTTAAATACACTAGAGTGATATTTAACTAACAATGGCAGGAATAAGGAGCAAGCAGTAAATCCATGACAGCAGATTTCTGCTTCCAAAAGACAAAAATACAAATTTCATTAGGCATCACAGTGTTACGTCTGAGTCTATGTCTACTGTTAGTCCAGGTACACTAAAGAACAATCAGAATTACACTAGTAAAGATATCATGGGAAGCCAGAATCATAGGTTAAAAGTTTGGGCTGAGATATATAAGTGATCTATAGAGAAACTCCTATATGCCAAACTCCTTTTGTTGACTGGTTTTGTTGACATTCAGAGTAAATTTTTTTAGAATCATATGTTTAAATTTGCATTTCCATCTGAGTTAAATAAAATCAAGATGTTCTAAGAAGGCCACAAAAGTTAAGCTGTGGCAGTTTCCAGGATAGTGAATTTATGTCTGAGAATGGGCTGTTTGCCATGAGAAATCCAGGAAAGTAAAAACTCACAAAGTGACAAAACTCTCTTTTAAAAACATATCTGGGACACTTGGATTATTCCCATGGATTAATTTGGTGCTGTGGAGCACCAAATGGGCACACTATGTACTCCCCATAAAGAACTCCCTACACCACCTCTCTGGATCTTAAAGCAGTCAGATGGATGGCAATTTCTACCTCAATAAGGACAAAACTTGCTATTGGTGAAGTATGTCCTCAGTAGCAGAAAAAGCTACACAGCTTCATAATCAAAAAAATGGCAAAATTCCCCAAAAGGGCTGGATCTATTGTTTGCTTCATGTTTCCTGAAGATGTCTTCCAACTCCAAAGCAAACCTGATTAAGATGGCTATGATGTGTCTGCATGCAATTGCAGAGCAAACTGCTCTTACTTTGTTCTCTGCCAATCTGTGACTTCAAAAGGTTACCTTACATTTATATTTAGCTGAGACATGGAAGCTCTGTTGCACCAGGATTTAAATACTCTCAATAACTCTGCAGGCAGTTATGTTCTTTGCCATGTGACACAGCAGGTTAAAAGCACAGGTTTTTCTTATTCCTGAAGCCCATTTTTTTCTCTAATAGCAAAAGCAAAAAATTTAATTCTTTATCAACTGAAGCTGATCCTTATTCTATAACTTAGGCCTTTATTAAGCAAAAAAAAATTTTTTTAGTGTTGTTTATTCCCCTGTTAACATGGGAAATGTAGATTGGTCTTCAGAGTAATTTTTTTCTGAGGGAAAACTTCCACCTAGGGATTAGAAAGGAAGGGCTGTATATCCAATTTTATGCAGAGTCACCCTTACAGTTTGCATTTAGTATCCACTTGAGTCCAGACAAGTCCAAAGGGGGTTTGCTGCTGTAGAAGCTATTTCTGTTGAAAAGGTTTGTGACATACACAGAGGGAAGAGAATTTGGATGGAACATATTTTTATTTTCTAAAAACTACCACCCTTTTTTTTTTTTCTTTCTTTCTTTTTTCACAAAAATATCCCATGACTGGAACTCTGGCTATGAGCTTTTAGGGCTAAATGGGAAGCATAGATATAGTCTAGAATATATTAGTCATGAAGCTGCTCAATTGTGGATTGTAAGTATTGGTGAAGTTGTTATTTCCATACTAACAGTTTTCTCAGCACTCTTTCTCTAAAGCATTTCTTAGATACAGGCTGCAATTCTAAGGTACCTCAGACTGGGCAAGACTTAAATTAATATTGGATGAAGAGGACACAGGGAGCTAGAGGGATTTGGACTTCTATCAGGAAGAATAAATTAAATTTACTCAGAAACTTCCCATGCTGAAATTCTGGAATTCTCCTCCAGTTTTCTTTATCTTTTGAGTAACTTCAATATGAAGACAGAGAAGGGAATTGCTTCCATTAGACAGGAGCAATTTGTGCTTCCAGACAAATTAGAAATTAGAAATTATAGAAAAGCCCAATAAGGAAGGATTTGCTTGCATCACTCCTATCCCAATTACATAGACTAAGAGATACTGTTAGGCATCTGGATATTTAACTGCTTTTCCAAACACAACTAAAATTTGTTGGGGCTACAGATTGCTCCAGACCATATACAAATCGCTGCTGAAGTCAGATGGAGAATTGCTGTATTCACATATTTGCAATTGTTCCATGTCCTTATGGAATGATGAAGCAGCAGGACACTAAATGGCACGAAAAGTATTTGTGGAACTGTGATTTGTTACACTTGTTACCTCTGACCTGCTCATAATTCATGCTGAAGGCATAGAGCTCACTCTTACTCATGACCCTTTCCTGTGGTAAGAGTCTTTGTCCTGTGCTGCACTTGCATGCATATCTTATTTTCCCAGTACATCAAAAATATTATTGACCACATGCAAAATATTGGAATATCACAGTTCCTGATCAGCATCACATCCTTTACTGAGGAATCTGTAGTCCGGAGATTACCCCATTCTTTTCTTGCTTGGAATGTGACTTTACTCTGGAACACAAAAGAATGTCATCTCCATTCCTCCCCGCTGTGTTTCTGGTCTCAACTTAGACCCATGTCAGGATGCTTTAGTGACAAAATTATTATTTTTCATTGGCTTTCACTCTATCCAGCACTCACAAGCCACCCAGGGTAACTGAGAAGGAGCTCAGTACCTTCAATTATTTTTCTACTTTGCTGAACAATAGGTGTTCTGTGGAACACGCTGTGACTCTTGGGGGTGGTGCTGTGCAGGGCTGAGAGGTGGACCTGATGATCCTTGTGGGTCCCTTCCAGCTCAGCATATTCTGTGATGTTGTGATTTTGTTAGTTTGTTCATTAAATCAATCAAATTAATACCAAAGTGGCTGTATCATTGAGACAAACAATATCCAGAGAAACAGACTTCTAACTTCTTTGTGCATGAAAAAGTTTGGGCTTGTTTTCATTTTATTGGTTCTGAGGATACTGAGAAAATTTTGGCTGATGCACATGCTCTTAACATACTAACCACCTTAGCTGATGAAAGGGAAAAAAAATTATGGCTTCTTTGCTGGAGGAAAATGAGATATGTCATAAAGGACATACAGCACTCCACTGAGTGAAAAACTTCTTTCTGCTAACACCTGGCAAACTCTTCCTGACCTTCCCAGTTTTTGATCAATTAAAGAAAGTATTGCTAAGGCAAATAAGCAGTTTTCACATTTTCCTAGTGTCTTGGAATCCTCTTTCAATTCATTGGTGGCACAAAGTTTCCTTGTAAATCTGTTGTGCAGAAGCTGCTGGGGTCATGCCAGTACATCAGAAACAGTTCTGCATGCATGCAATAGGCAGAGCTTTGCTCTTTGGGCTGAAGAGTGAGGCAGAAAGGAAGGAATGCCTTGTTTCTTCATGGGATGAGCCAGAGACATAAAATTACCCTGTGTACACATTATGTTCAGTGCAGGGTCATGAGTGACAAAGAGGGGGCTCTTGTGGTGTTATTTGGAGGAAGAGCAAGCAGAAGGCTTCTTTATATGACTTCTGTTTTCAAACCATAAGGAGATTTTCCTTTAGGAATCTGGGTTCTGGAAGATACAAACAGAGGCTGAAAAATTCAGACTATTTTCTGTTCTAAACAAGAGTTTCCTTCCGCTACTGACTGATTAAATACAATGGTAAAATACAGCAACCCAACTGTTTGGAGTTCTAAGGATTGGAAGGATTTAATTAATTTTGGGATAGTCAGTTATACAAGTGCAACGTATAAGTGATAATTAGTTGGTGAAGCAGTGAAGCAAAGCAGGAGGAGTTGCCTTTCTTTCTCCCTCTGCTGACAAGTTTCCACAAAGTGACAAGATTCAAGGCTGAGGAAACATCTATTACAGAATGTGCTCACCTTTCCTTGAAATACTGTGTTTGTCCCACTGAAGCCAGTCAGTGGTTTGGCAGCGTTTAAGTGTTGGAAATACAAATGCTTGCAATGGCAGCTCTGCCTCTTGCTTCAGCACAAGCAGAGCTTTCAGTCCTAGGTGTGACCCCACTTTTCCCTCAGGGTCTGCTGTCTGTATCACAAACTGACAGAGGAAAAATATCCATCAAGCAGAACCACCTCCCACAGAAGTCCACATGTTCACCACATGTCTTCCTGCCTCACCCTTTGAAGACTCTGCTGGGAGCATCTGTAAATGTTTCCTGTCATATCGGAGGAGGCAGTGAATTCTCACTTCCTTGAGTCAAACCCTGCAAACTCTGCAAGAATTTCAACCTGCTACTGGCTTAGACCTCCAGTGTCAAGCAGCGCCAGCAGAAGGGCTGAGACAACCTTTCTCCAAAACTATGGACCTTGTTACAAATACCAGTGTGTTAATAAGGAGTTAGCTAACTTGATGCACTGAAGTAATCACAAAATGAACATGAGAAGCCGATCATCACATCCTATACACGTTCACCTATTCTGTGAATTTCCAAAAAAACTGCTCAGAAATGCCACATTGCAAAATGGATGGGAAAAGGAGTGGGATGGATGCAAAAGAACTGCATCCATGACGAGAGTGCTCTGTAGCCTAGCTAGCTAAAAGTCTGTGGAGGAGAGCCTTAGGAGCCATCATGAAATTACAGCAGCTCACCTGTCAGTGACTTGTGGCAAAGAAATCAGGAAGTGCATGTATGACAGTGTCCTCTAGGAGAATAAGCACACTTCCATTGATTGTGTTGTCTGCATTCAGAGGAATGCAGACAACACAATCAACTAACAATACCTGCAATTTAAGTCTTACTTGGATCTGATACTATTTTATAACCAGAAAATGACTCTGTCATGGGAATAAGGAGGGGTTACAGGACTCCCCACAGTGATAGCAACTTGATGTGTGCTGCTGCCACAAGATAAATATATTCAGCCTACTATCAGGTGCATAGATAAGAAGAGGACCTTAAGAAGTAGCTTGCATGTGTTATTCTGATAGTTGTCTGCCCTTTAGTTTCTCCCAGAGGCCCTTGAAAGCATTCAGAAACTTAGCTCTGCGCATGTGTAGCCCAGGCAACTTGAGTATGCATGATGGTCCTCCCCTTCAAGAAACTACTAGATGCTGAGCACATGAAAAAGGTATGATCACAGGTCACAGCCATGGCATAACATCTGCCTTTCATCACTTGGCCAGAAACACTGGAAATTTTAGGGTGGTTAGTTTTGCATATATCCTACCAAAGAAACTATTATGTGGAGTGCATGCACTCTGAGACCAGCTGAGTGAATGAGTTCAGCAAGGCCGAGTACCAAGTCCTGGTCTTGGGTCACAACAACCCCCTACAGTGCTACAGGCTGGGGACAGAGTGTCTGGAAAATGGCTCAGCAGAGAAGGACCTGGGGCTGCGGGTCGGCATCCAGCTGAACACGAGCCAGTGTGTGCCCAGGTGGCCAAGAAGGACAATGGCATCCTGGCCTGTACCAGCAATAGTGTGGCCAGCAGGAGCAGGGCAGTGACTGTCCCTCTGTAATTGACACTGGTGAGATCATACCTTAAATCCTGTCACTGGTTTTGGGCCCCTCACTACTGGAAAGATACTGAGGTGCTGGAGTGTGTCCAGAGAAGAGCATGGAGATGGGAAAGGGTCTGGAGCACAGGTCTGATCAGAAGTGGCTGAGAGAACTGGGGCTGTTTAACTTGGAGAAAAATATGTTTGAAGGAGACCTTATCACCCTCCACAACCACCTGAATGGAGCATGTCACCAGGTGAAGTTTGCTCTCTTCTCCCAGGTAACAAGTGGCAGTACAAGAGTAAATGGCTTCAAGTTGCACCACATTTAGAATGGATGTTAGGAAAAACTTCTTCACTTAAAGAGTTGCAAGGCATCAGAACATGTTGCCCAGGAAAATGGTGAAGTCACCATACCTGGAAATGTTTAAAAAATGTGTGGCAATGGTGCTTGAGGACATGATTTAGTGGTGAACATGATGGTGGCTCTACCTTTACAGCTGGATGGTTTTAGAGGTCTTTTCCCACCTTAACGATTCTGTGATCTAGCCCTTCTTTTATGACCACTCCTGAGACATTGTGCCCTGTGACACAATGTGGCAATGAGTTGTACCTAGGGACATCTGTGCTGTCAAAAGTGTGGAGGCAGTTTCCACACTTACACAGGATTAGTATTGTCAGTGCACACAGACACTGTCCATCCATGACAAATCCTAATATCAAGGAAAAGGAAAAGCAGCCACATTTTTAAGGGGTGTTTATGCTAAATCACTGTTTACTCTTTCTCAGCAGCACTTGACTTTTCTCTTCCTTATTGTTATGAATAACAGCAGGCAAGCTTCTCTAGGACCAAAAGAGTCAATAACAAAAATTTCTTCAAGCTATTTTGGAAGCTTTGAAATCCAGTCATTTGTTTTGCATATATCTAAAGTGGGCTAAGTGGATGTATCTAGACTGTACAGGGCTAAACCTGTATCCAAACTGTTCACAAAACTTTCCATCCATTGCTCCTTTTACTCCATGGAGTGCAGCATTTGCAGAAAACTTTTCAGATTAGATAGAGTTCACGACTTGTTTTCAGACATCATGGTCCTTGCAATCCCAGTTTGGAGCATTTTGACAATAATCTTGTGTTTTCAGTATGCTGGAGGGATCTCTTTTTTTTCTCAGGCATCACTGCTGAGCTCTGTCATCATTTCTTTTAAGCTGTGGATGTCACATATCCTTAGCATTAGTGCTACAACTTTTTTGACTGCTGCTCTGTTGTTTTTCATCTTCTCAATGCAGCTTGTATTGCTGACATTTCTATTAAAGTGATATTAATGATATCTTGGCTAAGTTCCCACATTTCACTGGAAATTGTATTAAGGTGGCTCTGACTCTGTTTGAAAGTCCCATGTCTTTTTTCTTTCTTTTTTTTTTTTTTTTAATGTGTTGTTCTATCCAATTCTGAGGATGTTTTGCACCTTTGCTTTAAATTTACCCATTTCTTCTTTTGCAGATAGTCACCTGGGAGAAGGCTCTGTGTTTACCCACTTCACTGTAGTTTCTGCTTCAATCATTAGTTCTTCACTTACTTCTTTTGCTTTGCATTTGCCTGCTCTGTCTGCTTCCTCAGGCACCTCATTCCCCCACCTGGAGTTTTCCAGTGAGCTTTGCAAGAGTTTTCATTGAGGATTTTTCTCTCCTGAGAAGTTCTCCACATCTCTCTGTTTCTCCAGTTCTTGCTCACTAGATTGATATCCAGTTGTTCCACATACAGCTTGATGTCTGCTGTGTCTGGATAATGTCAATTATTCTTCCAGTGTGCCTTTTCTCCTTTCTCTCAATCCATTCCTCAGTAAAGAAGGAGCTTCTTTCAGCACTGCCTTTCTTTTCCAGTACATATTCTGCCTTATATTACTGCATCTACTCTGCATTTTCCATGATCTGATTTTTCTTTGCAGGAGCCTAGCTGCAGTGTTAGCTCAGCTCTCTCTACCATGCAATACTCCTTAAAATAAAATAATGTATTTCTGAGAACTCACTGTTCCTCTTACTGTGACTGTAGGAACAAAAGTGCAACATGATCTTCTTCGTCACAGAAGTTATAA
The DNA here is from genome assembly GCA_013397555.1 of Urocynchramus pylzowi. NCBI lineage: Eukaryota > Metazoa > Chordata > Aves > Passeriformes > Fringillidae > Urocynchramus > Urocynchramus pylzowi. The sequence goes on from VZRH01003387.1 coordinate 223,910, forward strand.
TGCCTTCTGGCTGAAGGACAGGAGTTCTGTTTCTGCTTTGTGGGTCCTCCTGCCAATGTTATTTGTGCTGAGTATTGTCTTGCTCAGCTGATCCTGCTCTTGAAATCAAAAGAGGAACCTCAGAATGAGGAAGAGCAAAGGGATTGGTCCTAGTGTTACATTTTTATCACTAAAGATTTTGCTTGAAGTGCTGGACAATCTTAAAAACAAACCTTAAAAACAAAAAAAGACCAAAACCACTACCCCAGAACCAGAGCATTAGGACACTGTTCCATTAGGAATTCAGCAGGAAGGTGAAAAGTTTAAACAAGTGAAAAACAGGGTAATAGACAGCTGTTGGAGATTGTGGTGTAGATGCATTTGTACAAAAATATTAATGAAGTACGTTGTCAAAGACATAATAACTCTAATTCAGCCATATGTAAACAGGCACAGTTTCAGATGAGTAAACCAAACTTCACCCACTTAAACTCTGACTTCTTCTTCCTGTGTGTCTGTACACAGAATCTGCATTTGAGAAAGGAGGGGTTTTATTGCTGCATGTTTTGATACATATCAATCATAAAAATCTTTGAGTTTATTTTTAAAGTATATTTTTATTTTCTGTAATCAGAGCTGGGCAAAATTTGGACAAGTCTAGTTTCTTCTTTCTGGCACTTGAGAGCTCCCCAAGTTTTCAATTGCTAGCTTTGACAGCAATTACATGGACAACTTTGAGCATATCACTATATCCCTCATTCTTTAATGACAATACACCTCTTCCCTGTATCCTGCTCTCTGCCTATTTGGAGTGAAAGCTTTAGAAAGTATGAATATATGTTCATATCTGGCACAAAACAGTCCTGATCCCCTTGGGTGGAGCCTCAGAGGCAGGAGAGATGCTGCTGCAGTAGAAAGAGTTTCCAGATCCACCAACAAAGGATTAAGATGCAGTGAAGGATAGGAAAGCAGGTGAGCCAGGAACAAGCACTTGAGTAGCCATGACTTACAGGAGCTTTCATGCAACCTATTGCTCGCTAGCAGCACAAGGCAAGGACTACACAGTCTAAAATTAAACAAAAGAGCAGAGATGTTTAAGTCTTGGTGGGTTTGGGTTTTTGTTTTTTCCAACATAGACACAAGCCTTTTAACACTGCTATGGTTTGGTCTTGTTTACATGTTTATGGCTATGCCTCTCCCACTCCTACTGATAAATGATCCCTCCTATCAAGGTCAGTACTTGCTGTTTCTGTCAGCACACCTCTCAAAGACATAAGAAGGTGGTATTGTCTGTAAACAACACTGGAGGACTTTTATTACAAGAGATATTCAGTATGACAGAGGTGTTTATTAGAGCTAGCTTAGAAGTCTCTTTCATAATAAAGTGACTAGCAATTTGAAGTAGACACAGATAAAGGAGGTCAGTGTACTTTGAAAGGAAGAGACCCAAATGAGAAGGAGGAATGTGTGTCCTTTGGCATGTACATTTCTGCTTCAAGCAGTTACCTCAGCCTTTGAAAGGCAGCCTACCTTTTCTCACTAAAATGTTCAGATACACAAACCATGTATTGATCAAATCTTAACATGAAATCTAAAATCAGTCATGCCTATAGGGCAAAACAAGTCTTTTACTGCTGGCAGGAGAGATTTATGGCATCATCAATGACTCCAGTTTTAACAAAAATGAAAGAGAAATATGCTTGCTTTTAGAACATTCATCTTAGGTAAGGTCTTCAGGTATGGTCTAAACTTTTTTTTAAAAAAAACACAAGTCATTCATTCTGCCACCACATTCCTGTAGCATATAGATGACTGGAGAGCACCACAATTCTTGGACTAAATGGAAATTTTGACTGTTCTCCAGATAATGTTGTTTGCAAAAGGACACAATGAAACCCATGGGATGATATTGAAGACAAAAGGCATTTTATAATTTTATTATTATTATTATTATTATTATTATTATTATTATTATTATTATTATTATTATGCTATACATTTGGTTTTGCCAGCTTCAGTTTTCTTGCTTTTTAATAAATTTTTGCTCTAGAATCTCAGAACATTACACAGCCTTCCAACATTTCTGCTCTATAACCAGTCTTTTCACTCCATGTGATTCAACAAAAGGCCTCTCCTTAACACAGGTTTTCTTAATGGCAGCAGCACACTGGCAGTGGTGGAGTTCAAAGAGGGTTTGGTAGCCAGGTTTGCATCTTTGGTGTTGTCCCCAGAACCAAGCTATCTACATGTAAAGTGCTTCATGGACCAGAGAAGGAGGAATGTTCAGAGTTAGCCAGCTTTCAGATTTGCTGCATGGTGAAAGGGGAACTTTATGGTCACACCTGTGCTTTTTTGATGGTTTCTTGGCTTTTTACAGTTCTGCCACCTGTGAGCCACCATTGCACAGTGGTAGGTGGAGCTTTTACTGAGTGGCTCCAAGCTGTGACATGATCATTTTAAAATCCCAGCACAGGATTTGTTTTGCTGTTGGAGACTGGCTGCCTTTGGTCATGGAGGCCCCTATTTTTCCTCCATGTTCTGTGGCCCTGCACCACGCGTCCTGTGTTCTGCATCGCTGAGAGTCAGGCGTGACATTTCCACTGCCAGCTGGCAGAGCAAGGCCAGTCTGGTGGCTGTGATATCATCAAGGAACTCTAGTTCATGTCCCATTTGTCACTATGGCAGTTTGCACAGAGCTGGAAGTGTGCAGCAGAGACTGAGACCAGGATAATGTCTGTGTCAGCAAGAGCGCGTAGCAAGACGTGGTCAGTAGTGAGGATACTCTATGCCAGTGTACCTCTTATGTTATTTGAAACTCCAAGCCAGGAGTCACATGCTTCCAGCAGCTAAAGATGTATGGAGTGGCCATGCACCAGCTGCATTTTTGTTGTTTGCTTTAAAATATAGTAGTTGTGGGTACCACTTAAAAATTATGTTTCACTCTTCTGGAGACTGTCAAAGCCTGGTTTCTGCCTAAAAGTGTTTACAAATCCTTAGTGTTACTTTGACCAAGGTTTGCATTGATGCCTTTAAATGGAACGTTTGAAATGAGAGTATGTATTTTTTGACTAGAGTTACTAATTTCAGAGGCTCCCCTCTTCATTCCATATTCTGAGGGACTCTCTTCTTGAAACCTCTGACCCTAGAGTGCTCCAGAAGCCCTGGGAGCTGTTCAGGTCAGGACTGCAGCAGGTGCCCAGCTCACAGATGGGTCCCAGAGCTGCACATGCCACCCTCCTCCCCCACTTCTCCTCCCTCCAGCCTAACCTCCACTACTCCATGTTCACAAGAGTTTCTAAGGATGGTGACTTTTTAGGAAACAGATACTTTTTTTTACAGGCAACCATTCACTATCCACCTGAAGATAATTGTCCTCCACATAAAATCCATATGTGGGTAGAAGAGAAGCAGATTCACTGTTCTTGGTAGACTCTTGGAGACAGAGTGGAAACTAGAATGGGATGGTACAGACACAGAGAAGTACATCCTCATCATGCCAGAGATGCTGAAAGGAGCTTTTCCTGCTCTGCACAGGCAGCATGCTTACTATGAGCAATAATCTATTTCTTGTACTCAGAGTATTTTGTACTTCCAGCAATGTAAATCCAATAAATTTTTGGCGTAACAAAACCCAGGCTCCTGACTCAGTAGGGAGCAGAACAGGGAAGTCCTGCTGCCTTTTATTCTCAGGCTTCATCCCAGGGAGCACGGGTATTTGTTCTGCTGAATGGGCAGTGTGAGGAGGTTTGCAATTTGAGGAGCAGCACTGTGCGCAGTCCTCGCTTGAATGACTGACCAAAAGAGCATCTGGAAAGCACCAGTCCTGGGTCACAAGGAGCACATAGCTCCAGGCTTCCTGTGAATGTGCTAAAATACAAGGCTGTATTCCTATTTTGAATATGAGGGATATTGTTCTGTCACACTCCTTTCAGGTACTAATGGGAGTCACAGGCCAAGCATGCAGACAGTGGTGTGGACACCTTCATGTATAAGCCCCTTAAATTACATTGGCCCTTTACTGACACTGAGGACTTGATTTTGACCCCAAACATTAACTCATCATTGCCTATATGACCTCTGTACTTTGTGGTAGTTACTGATTTCTGGAGTTCACACAAGTTATGCATGAAACTGTGTGAATGACTTCATGGTCTTCTTCTTATTAGTTTCTACCTCGCAAAAAAACTGTAAGCTTTCACTTACTGCAGTAGGTAAAAGCTTGGTTGAATCATACTATACATAAAGAATGGGTCACAATTCAAAAAGGAAAAAGAGAATAATAGGGTCCAGAACAGTTTGGCTGAGAATATATTCTTTAATGCGACAAATTTAAAAGCTATCCTAGCAAAGTTCAGGAAGGCGTAATAAATTATGGTGCTCAAAAGGCTTACTTAGCACGTTGTACAGATTGTTATTTAAAATTTAGAGAATGTACACAATGCCAGTCCTCTCATAAATACTTTTTTAAATCATTTTGCATCAGGACTTTTCCAAACTCTCACACAACTTCTCTTATTCAGTGCTTACAGGATCACATAAGCTCATCTTATCTGAGTTGCAAGATTCACTACCACGCAACAGTGTTCACCCTTGTCTGGGAAGAGCCCAGAGAAAAGGATTTCCCTTGACTCATCCAGCTGCTCATAGTCCTCAAACACACCTGAAAGAAAAAAAGATAGATTCTTTGCAGTCACATAAAGGGAATCCTTTTTTTGTCATAGGAATTTTCAAAGACATGTATTTTTTATATGTGTCAGAAAGTAAGATGAATTTCTGGGATGATGGATCAGTGACTCAAAATGGTACCTGGAGGATTTTGTCTGAAAAGAAGGATTATTTCTGCTTTTTTCTGCTTATTTCTTTTTCAGGCTATGAATCTTGTCCAATAGATGCCAGCCAAATGGAATGAGGCACAGTGATATTGCTGTTTCCAGTGATTCAAGCCTTACTCCACCTGAGTCAGGAATAATTTCTTTGACCAATAGACTGGGTCAAATCCATGGCTTAAGCAGTTCTTCCCAACTAGAGCAATTTCAACAGACAACAGTCCAAACAGGGCAGATTTGTGAAGCCTTGATGTTACATAGCTTAAGAAAGTGGCCACAAGTGTGTGCAGTTCAGCAGTAAGGCTCCCAGTATATAGAGACAAACAAGCTTGCACCCTGACCTATTTCTTCCCGTTCAACCTCAACATTTTGCAACCTTTTTTTGAGAGTTTTTGCTGAGAAGGGAAAACTCCAAATTTCAATATATCTGTGTAACTGCTAAAGACCAAATTTCTGGTTGAGCAATTTAATAATGTGGGGTTTTAATCCACTTCCCTGTAGGGCAAATGCTTCTGCAGTTCCCATTAACTTTCACAGGGCACGTGAACCTATCTCAAAGAAAGAAAACATCTTTGTTTTCAGACTTCATGCACAGCTTATGATCTGGAGACTGAATTTTGGCCCAGGATCTTCTGTGGACAGATTCCAGAACAATTTGAAGAGATCAGTCTCAGGTAGTATATTAAAAATTTCCTATTGCATTTGATTGTTGCATCCACTTAATGATCATTCAACTGGTGCATGTTCTTCTTCATTAATTATAAAAGAATTATAAAATACTTTTTAAAATCATCTTCATAAAAACTACCATTATTCTGCTGATGTTAAGCTCAAATATTCAACTACTAGTTTGTCACCTGATTCCCATGGGGAAAAAAATTAATGCCCTTTTTAATCACTCACTGTTAACTTTCTGGTTGTTAATTCAATCCCAAAACTAGTGAATACCTTTGTCTATTCTACTCTGTTGAATAGTAGTAGTGGGTAAAACCATACAGCATGGCCTGTTTCTAATTATACTCTCATGTTTCCTCCTAATGAACAAAAAATCTCCATTTGGTACTTTGCCTGTTAACCTCTGTAGAGGTCAGTGCCTCATTCCTGTAATGCAGCACACCTTTTTCCCTTCCATTTTGACACAGTTATTACTTTCTGGAAGGCAGGATGTTTCTTGTTCAGACTGATGCACAATCAAGCTGGCCCTTTTCACTCAATATATTATGTACTTCTGTACTTGAAGGCTCAGGGAAAAGTAATTAAGTCTGACCACGAGTGTAATAGCTGCCACAGAGGTTGCCTTGGCTACTCATCCTTTGTGTGCAAAATTGATGACTGATAAAACATGTTTTCCATAAAAATATATGCTCTTGGCTCGAAGATCTTAAGCCATGGTAGAGCAAGGACTTGTATTCAAATATTGCTAGTCCTGAACAACCTGACATCCATTACTACCATCAACAAAACTATAGGTATCAGCAACCCATATTATTCCACCTACCAAACAGCCTATTTCTGACATGGTCTAAAAACCCCAGTTCTGTGACAGGAAATTTCAACCAACATACTCTATTGCCAATTGACAAGCTGCTAGTTACCAGCTGTGTACTGCAAAATAAAAAAAATGAAAAACACATAGAGAAACATCTCAGCTCTGTGCCTGACATCTCTCCTCCTCCCTTTTTACTCCCTTTGTTGCACTCAGCCCCTTCTGACATGTGGATGATGACACAGGGGACTTGGTTGTACTTTTGCTTTTCTCGTTCCTGACTTCACTGCCCCAGTACAGGGTCCGGCACAGGCTGTATGCCCTCCTGAGCCTCCTTCCTGCCTCTCCTGGGTGATTCTTTGTTCTGTGCTGCTTGACAGGCTCCTGAAGGGAAAAAATAAAAACCAAAATCTGTTGGGGCCCCAGGCTGGTTTTATGGCACAGCTCAAAAGCCAGAGCTGGAGCTATTTTTTGTTTCTCTCAGTGCTGAGGAGGTCACCATCAGGGCAAGTACGTCTCCAAAGGGTTCCTATGGAAATTACCATGCACTTTGAACACCTTTTTCCTACTGAAAGAAAGGAGAGCTGGGCATCTAGAAATCTTGGGAAATCACAGTCCAAGCCAGCCAAAATCTGGCAGCTGGTCAAAAAAGTAGATTTGCCACCAAGAAAGGTATATTTCAAAATATTTCAAAAATATTATCTTTTGAAAATATGGGGTTAGACTTCCATCAGGTTTAAAGTGGCTTTAGTTGATGAGGTCAGGGACACTGTCCCCCTAGTTTGCTGGTATTAAACAAATGGCTTTCTACTTGTTTTCCATTGAAGCCCTTAGTCTGCCTGCCCGGTGAAAGAAACACAAAGAAACTACAAGAACAATTGCAAACAAATGCTGCAAATACTACGTGTGGGATTGTAAACACAAGCAATGATTCAGCCCTAAATGGCAAAGGGAGTAGCAGGCAACCAGGCCTTCAATTATTAACTAACAAGGCTGGACTGACCCCAAGGTTTTCCTCTGTGCTGGTGAGGCAGAGCAGGGGCATTTCACCGAGTGCACAGCATCAGCGTGATTGGGAAAGCAGTGCTGTGGCAGCCAGCCACCAGAGCACTCCTAAGGGTGCAGCAGCTGGATTACAGGGGCTTTGCTCCTGTGGAGCTGAGAAAAGCCTTCAGATATCTTGAGCATCCCTAGGTGGGGAACTGAATCCAAACCTACATATCTCTTTCCACCTGGGGTGCCCCAGAGTGTCCTCTCCCCCCATTCCAGAAAGACACAGAAGGGCGTCCTGCAGCTTCCTTGTGTGCCCAACACCTACAGGATGGGTGTTAGATAATCCTAACAGTGTCTGTGGAACAAGTAATATGGTGGTGTAAATACCAATCTTATAGCTGGAGACAATTTCCTGTCCTTTAGTGTCCCTGAGACATGATGCTGAAGTTCAGGAGAAGCAAACCTCACAGAGCGTCCCAGGAGAAACCTGGGATGTTCTTCATAGATAAATGGAGTGCCTTGAAAAATGGGCTTCCAGCTCTGTTATCTGGTATCCATGTCTCCTGCCTTCATGTTAAGGAGGGTTGACATGAGAACTTCCCCCTGCCACTTGACCTCTGCTTCTTTCTTGGTGTGGCCCTGCCCCAAAAAGCAGTATCAGAGATAACTAATCTCTACCAACACCAGCAGGGGTTTGGAGGAGCTAGGTGAAAAAGGAGGCAGAGGAACCCCAGGGAAGAGAAGAACTTGTCTCCAAGGGTCTTGTGAGCACTCTGCATCCCACACTTGTCTACTCCTGGTTTTTCCCTCCTGTTTGTTCTTGGTTTTTGTTTTTTTTTTACTCTAATTTTAGCTTTCTTAATAAGTGCAACTTCAAATGGACTGAAATGGAAGTAAAATAAGAAATAAGAGACCTGGGGTCACTTCTGACACTAGGGATTGGAGTCTTCCCAGCCTCTCAAAGACAGGTGTATAGCAAAAGCCCTGCTCTGACAGAAATCCTTTACTCACTGCTATATTCTAATATTCTAGATTTTTTTTTTCCCTTTAGGTCTGTTCACATATGAGGATCAGTGATGAGTTACAAAGGATAGAAATATGTTTGTCACCTAACTACACTTTTTGTGACAAAAAGTGTCTGCAAACCACGGTGAAGATAGAGCCAGTGTTGGAGTAGAGTATTGCAGCAGAGGGTAAGTTTACAGAGGAGCTGTGTAAGCCAGAAAAATTAAACTGCCTGTGGTAACATACACATGAAGTGGGTTCCTAGACTGTTCATTAATTAAGCTTGGAGACCGGAAAGATTATTGCAATAGGAATTATGTTTAATAAAGGAGGCATCTGCTCTGGAGGAAAAGTGTATCTCCTAGTGCCTGACATTGTTCCTGTATTTGCACATATCTGGAAGGAATTTCTCCCTACATACCTACAGCTATGATTTTCTTTTGTCCTACATATCCATCACAGGATAACCCCATTGACTATAATGAAGTGTCACCTGGAATGCATTTTCCTGTGCCTTGGAAGAAAGAATATGTTGTGCATGGATCCTGCATAAATTATTTAAATTGAAGAACTAAGAAAACAGCATGAAATGTATTCATCAGCTTGACTGACAGAGGTGTTGCACACCTGCAGGTCAGTGGAAAGTGGGGACAGAGGCATCTCCTCTTTTGCATTCTGAGGAATTCTGAGGTTATTGAAGGTTTTTAACGGTGGTGCAATCAAATCATTATAAGCAAAAAGCTACAAAATCAAATTCAGAACAATGAATGTATCAGTTCATTAATGGAACAGTTCCAGCCATCTGGTATTCATATGTGCTACACTGGGGCTGCTATTGTGCAGACATAAATGACCCAATCTTACCTTCCAGCAAGAGCTTTCATTAACTAAATATATCCAAATTCTTTATTGTTCAGCTAGTATTACAGGTCCTCTCCTGTGTTTTGGAAAGTCTGGATTTGGGGGGATTTTGTTCAGTTTTGGTCAGTTAAATCTTCTTCTTTCCCCTTTGGGTTTGTGTGTGTGTTACTCATTGTGGACGTGGCACACCTTGGAAAACTTTTAGTGACTTCTGCTGCTGAAGCTCTAGAAAAGAGATAAGGGGTCAATTATTATTTCAGTAAAAATAAAAACATTAAGACACTAGTAAGAAATAAAGTCTCTTGAAGGAAAAATTCTAATGTAGCACTGAGTTTTCGACTTGGCATTATTTACTTTTTTCAAATGATAGCTCCAGCAGCTTTTCAAAGCCCACAGAATCCCAGAATAGGTAAGACTGGAAAGGACCACAGTGGGTCATGTGGTCCAACCTCTCTGCTCAAGCAGGGTCATCCCAGAGCACATAGCATGGGATTGTGTCCAGATACTTCTTGAATATCTTCAGGGAGGGAGAGTCCACAACCTCTCCGAGCAGCTTGCTCCAGTTCTCAGTCACCTGCAGAGTAAAGGTGCACTGCTCAGGTGGAAATTCCTTAGCATCAGTGTCTGTACATTGCCTCTTGTCCTACTGCTCAGCACCACTGGCACCACCAAGAAGAGCCTGCCTCCCTCCTCTTGGCACTGTCCCTTCAGATATTTATAGATGTTGAAGAAGACCCCTCTCAGTTGTCAGTTATTGAGGTTGAACAGGCCCAGCTCCTTCATCATTTCCTTGTAAGAGAGATGTTCCAGCCCCATTGTTGTTCTCTGCTGGACTCACTCCAGGAGCTCCGTGTAAGACCTGGCATTTAAACAGACCAAACTGATGTACAGAGTTATATACAGTACAGAGGCAAGGCACTCAATTCATTGGTGTACAAACATCATCCAGTTCAAAATGAAAGGTCACAGACAGGATAATTTATGGATTTTAGATGCTGTCTATTGACTAGGGATCGCTGTTGGAGCAGGATTTTATATTCATTGGACTTTGCAGTTATAGCCAAAGGGGCAGGTGCTGGAGCAGTGGACCCAACAGCTGTCGCTGCACTTGCCGGAGGTAAAGCTTCCCTTGTTTCCCTGTATCCTCTTTACATGAAGGGGGATTCCAGCCATTTCGTGGCAGACCAGAGCCCTGTGCTTGATGAAAAGACAAATCAGAACAGCATTCACTATCTAGTTGTCCCTTAACACCCAACAAACAAAGTTTTTTTTGATAACCTGGAAAACTGAAGGCTGAATGAGTAGCAGTGTTCGGGCAGCACAAACGCAGAGCTTCCCTGAAACAGTGGTGGTGACCCAGCCCCAGGCTCAACACAGGTGTTCCATAGAGCTAAAGGACATGTGGGAGTGTTCAGTGCTGCTTCCCATCCCATGGGATGGGAGATGCCTGCCCATCCTGCCCTGCCTTCCCTCCATGGAACCTGCAGCCATCCCTGAGCCTGGGCTTACCACAAAACCATAGCTCCTCCTCACTGTCTCGCCTCCCTCACCACAGTGAAGCCACAACCAACAGCTTCCTGGCCTCCCACCCAGGAGCCTCCTGGCAACCTTCTGCCCCCATGCACGCCCCAGACAAACCCCAGATGCCTCACACAGCTATCTGCTCTCTTTGATGCATCTCACGGCACGTGATTCGTAAGACCCTTAACAGTAACACAGAGGTTTATGGTTCTGTATGAGTTGTTACTGGATTAGTCACATATGCACTGAACTCCTTTGCATCTCTGGCAGTAACTACCTGAAGCATCTTGCAAACCCTAGTCCAGTCATCTCAAGGCAACGTGGTTGTTGCAAGTGCCAGGACAAACCCAAACCTTCTTTCATAAAGAGCCCTGGTCACTTTGACAGACACTGCTCTTACTTCTGGTGCAGGCATTGTCTAAACAGCCTGATCTGACCTAGATTTTGACATTGAGGCTATGAGAATCAATCTCCTCTGGTTTTGTGGCTATATTCCTAATCCTCAACATGCTCAGGCATCTATAGACACCCATTTTTTCCTTCAATCCTGGCCTTGCAGTCCTGCTGTTAGGGGCTGGGCATGGGCAGAAAGCTATGAAGACTCAAAGCTCAGCTTCCAGGAGCACTATGGTCACATTCACTTTTCAGCAATCTGGTACTCCTCAGAAGGATTAGGATATCCTCAGGTCCAGGCAACAGGAGGCTGAACCAGGGGGAGACAGAGTTTCCATGGAAAAAGCTGCTCTTTTGCCTTGAGAACTTAGAGGTTTTAGAGGAATTTGTGGCTCACAGAACGTCATGCACTGCTGTTGCATCATAGCAGGAGCCCTGAGGAGACTGAACCAAGGCAGAAGCACAGCCACAGAACAAAGATGACGCAGCTTTATGGATAGGGTTGCTTTCTTTCTGTGAGATTTCTGATGTGTCTGAAGTTTCTCTGGAAAACAGCACATAGTTTGTAACTGTAGGTAATGTTATTTGCTCAGAGCCCTCTGCATCCTACTCTGAACAGATATCTCCAGAATGTGAGCACCGGGCTTCAGAGTGTGTGCATGTAACAAATGAGCAAAAAGTCAAATTCCAGAGAGTGCTTTACTCTTTGTGAATTGTTGGAGCTGTTCTTTGTAATGTACACATGCTTTAGCAATCTGGGACTCCCACAAATGGTGGAACTCTAAGAAATAAAAGCTGATCAATAAAAAGTGAAAATACTGTTCAAGGTCTCTAATTTTTCCTGTGTCAGATAGTACTGAAGCATGCCATTTTTTTCCACAGGAATTAGTAGTGATCTCATCAAATGTTTCATTCAAAGCATCCATTGCACTGAAAATTTCAGCACATTTTCAATCCAAAATGAAATGATCCATTGCTATCCACACCAGAGTATGCTGCATAGAGAAGTGACAGAGTGAAGAGACATCTTAAATGTAAATTCCCAGAATTTTTTTAAAATTAAAAACATCAGAGGTACTTTCCAGGCCCAGACCAAAGAGGAATTAGATGTTTAACTTTTCTGAGTTTGTATGACTAATCTTGCAGCCACTCAGTTGAAACTTTATGAATGCTGAGAACGAAATATAAGTATGACAATATCTGCACATGTTAAGCATACTTATGATTTGAATCAATTCACTAAATTGAGCACAGGGAACTTACATGGTTTGTTCTGGAAACAGAAGTTTTTCCAGACTGAAGGATGTGAAAACTCCTTCCCTATCTAATGCAATTCAGTACATCTGTGTGTGATTACATAAACACGTCTCAGACCACAGAGCACCCCAGCCAAGTCTCATAGCCGTTACATTCATTAAACGTCCAACCACGTGATCTTCCCTGGACCTTCAATATTTGCCTGTTTGTGAGATTTACTGAATATTCCCTATATTTTCTATGTAGAGCAAGAGTGGCTGACTGAGAATTAATGACATTATCCTTGAATAAATGACAAATCGATGTTTCAGGGCTGAGCGAGCATACCTGAAGTCACTAAGAGAAAACAAAAGAACTGAAAAAACATTGCTGCTTTAACTGCATCAGTTTGCTGAAAGAGGACTCAAAAATAGTTTTCTTTAAAATGTTTGCAATCATTTTACCTTCATATAATTCCATCTCATGCACAGATCAGCCTTTTCCCATGAGCGCAGGATGCTTTTTTCTGCTATTTTCCTTCAGGGGTCAGTAGCTAGAGTTGCTGCAGAGGACATCCTAACCAGCCAGTTTCTTGAGTAACCATAGGGGTGCTAAGCAGTGGTGGTTTCCAATTTTCAGATGTAGTAGCTCTTAGCAGCAAGCACTGTCCTACTGAAGAAGACTCCTGCATGCCTGAGGTTGTAGGTCTCACCCACAGAGATGTAAATCTTGTCAGATCACCCTTTGCTTGAAGCTTTCATTGCTTTCAAGTTAATCTTGGTTCTTATAGTGGTATCTGGGCAACTGGCTGAGGGCAGGACAGATTTTGTAGACATGTACAGGCAGTTTGTGTCCGAAAAAGATGAGTAAAATCTGGTTTATAATGAGGCTACAGCCGATATTCTGCCACAGGACTGGAATAATCAGTTTGGCATTCTGAAGACCTGCACTCTAATCAGTGACTCATGTATGTCATCTCTTTTCTACCACCAGGAGAGGACACATGCAGTTTGAGCACACTGTTTCAAGACTGCAGTTGTCCAGCCCAGATGTGGCCTGTGCATAGGTGAGAAAACTACTGAGACCTGCCACCATAATTAGTGTATAGATGCTAAACCATCTATCATTACAGCTTGTAACAGAACACGCTTTTTGGTCACCTCTTGCAAGCACTTGGTAGCTTGCTTTGAACAGGTAGAAGATGAAATACAGCACTTTCCAAAGTGAATAGCCTGCTGAGTACTTAACAAAACTTTTCAGCACATTGAAGTCTAGTCGCAGAGCAAAATTACAATGCTGAGTGCAAAAACAAGATCTGGGTGGTGACAGCTTCCTAAAGAGAAAGCATCTCACCAGCCATGACAGCAAGAGACCTGCTCTCATTGATGCCAAAACCTTTGTTAATAACCATACCTGAGGTGCAGCAGATATTGCCAGCAGCTATAGCAGACAGTGTCATCATGTATTGATGGCACACAAGCAAAGCTCAGACTTAAGAATTGTCTCTGCTGCTTTCTGGTTCCTTAAGAAATATGAGTGCTTTAAGTGGACTTGGTGCTTCCTAATAGGCTTTTGTGCTGCTGGAGGCACTGATGGCTTGCATAGCTGTAGGTAACCTCCCCAGAAATCTCACTGCACGGGTTAGAAATGCTTAGCCATTTCAGCTACTGAACTCTTAAGTGTTGTGCAACATACGTGTTTTCTCTTGAAGCACGTACGTGCAAAAGTGGCCTCTAGATGCTCCAGCAATCCAATGAAATCAGACAATTTCACAGTAAAAACTTACAGAGGGCAGGGGGTGGGGAAAAAGAAGTAATTTGAACCTGGTTTTGTATAATAAAATAGTTCTTCTAATCTGGAAAACTATCTGTTGTGCAACCCTGTCCCTTTCCAAGGATGAGCGCTCGGAGAACCTGCAAATTGACTATTCCTATGACTGGGGCTCCCAAAATCCTCTTGCCGACATTAGCACGAGATTCGAAAGCTTCACAGGACGAGAACTGTGGCTGCTCCAGAAACACCTGCACACCAGCACCGCGCAGCCCGAACCCCACCCCCTTTGCCCGAGGCAGCCTCGGCGGCCGGCCAAGCTCTGTTACCGAGTGAGCGGCGGCAAGCGGGGCACGCGTGGGGTCCGCGGGCGGGGCGGGCACACCTGGGCCCCGCCCGGCGGAGGCGCGCAGGCGGAGCG
>VZRH01003387.1:238609-251600 GCA_013397555.1 Urocynchramus pylzowi
GGGGCGGAGCGGGGCGGGGGGTCCCACCTTTCTCGCCCGCGAAAAGGTGCCTGCTTCCCATTCCCCCAGGGCTCCGTGCCCACGGCGCCCTTCGCCTCCTCTCTTTGGCTGTTTCTCTCGTGCCTCCGAACCTGGTCTGAGTCCCGCGGCGCGCAGTGCTGCGCCGGGCGGCGGGACTTGTCGGGGTCCTCTCCGGAGAAGGGCTCCTTCGGGATGGGTTCGGCTGGGTTCGAGGCGTCGGGTCAGGCTGCTGTTCCTGCTGGACTAACGTCTCCGGGACTGGCCCGGCATAAGTGATGGGCACTTGTTTGATTAAGGAACACTAACAGGACTTACTTAGGGTCTGCCCTCATATTTTTCTATTTCCCTTTTTTTTTTTTTTTTTTTCCTTTCGTCACCCCTACCACTCCGAAATCTCTTTGGATTTATTTATACCAAATTAAGGCAGTGGAAAAAGTCCTAGATAAAAAATGGTTGCCACCTCTCTCTGACTTCCTCAGTCCTTCGGACGAAGAGCCTGCACAAGTCCGATGGAAGCAGTGTCGGTGTATCCATGGTGTTTACAAAGGTAAAGGACAGGGAGAAGATGAATGACAAGCATAAGGGTGTGATTTACTAGAGAAAGACCGGGAGCGGGGGGGAGCAGGAGGGAAGCTAGAGGACAAAAGCCGTTAGCGAACTGAAGTGAGAAGACAGAGGTGGAACCAGAGGGACCAAGTTTCTTCCTCTCACTTCTTTTCCTATGTTCTTTTAAAATAGCTCCACAGTGGGAATGCTACCAAAAAACTGCTTCCTATGGAAATATATGAAAAGCTTTCATTATCACAAAAATGTTGGAATGTCTAAATTTAATTTTCTTGGGGATGTCTCTGTGAAACCAGCTCACACCTTCACGATTTCAGTTGTCTGTGAACGTTAGAAGAAAGGGGGGAATTTTCCCCTTTCTTCTTCTTCTTTTTCTTTTTCCCATCCTTATTTGCTCCAGGTTTGGGTTGGTTTTCTGTGTCTTTTTTTTTAATTGTTGTTGTTTGCTTGTTTGGTTCGGGGTTTTTTTTGTTTGGTTGGGGATTTTTTGAAGTTTCAAGGCAAAAAAAAATTGGGGGAGACCCTGTAGGCAACTTGTGTTCTCAAAGTGTGGGGGAACTGGGGTAGCTGCAATCTTTTTACTGCTAAGAACTGCTGCAACTCTTATCTTTTCAAAGAAAGTTTTTGCATGCTGTTTCAGGTTTGGTGTGTTGTACCATTTGGTCTAAAATGAATCACTTTCAGGTCTGGGAGTCAAGTTTCAATTTGGCGGCCAGGGCTGTGTGCCGTGCAGCCTCTTGTTACCCTTGTGCGAGGATGGGCTATACTGCAGTACTAAAATAATATTTCTGGCAATTTCAGCAGTGGACTGAAGCAATACCCTGTGTGCACAGGCGTAAGTGAAGCTCTGCCCTGCAGCTTGCTATTACTGGCTATAGGCGTGCCGCATGTTTTTCCTTAACTGATATGGGCTCGGACTTACAAAGCAACTTGATAGGCCTGTGTTTTACTGTTGTTTTTATTAAATATTAACCACACAAAATTAAATGCTGTTTTGCTCCAGAATAGATTGACACTGTCTCATCCTGCACAGTTGCTCATGAACGGTGGTTGTTTTCCTTTTTGTACAGCAAATAACCAAGGAATGTTGTTTAGGAATACTGAAGCACTGCTGCACAATCAGTGTGGTGCCGTCTTTATCACTCCCTACTACAGATTGCAGTAGTTAGACCCTTGGCTGCTATAAACCCTGTTCTGAGAACTTAGCAGTAGCAGTGCTGGTTGAAGAGAGGAAAACATTGGCTGGTGTCTGCTTTCTCTTCCTTTGCTCCTCAAAACAAATATTGAGGGTCAAAAGGTTAAACAGCTTTTGAGACGAAACACATGGAAAATGCAAAATTAAAGTAATGCTGCACTGTGTACCCAGCTTTAATATGTGAATTCCACGTGTGAGTAACAGACAATCTTATCACTGTGAGCAAAAATACTTTATGGTCATGTGGTTTTCATCAGTAGCTCTGGAAGATT
Source organism: Urocynchramus pylzowi (assembly GCA_013397555.1). Lineage (NCBI taxonomy): Eukaryota > Metazoa > Chordata > Aves > Passeriformes > Fringillidae > Urocynchramus > Urocynchramus pylzowi. The sequence continues at coordinate 240,662 of VZRH01003387.1, forward strand.
GTAACTAAAATATAATTCCTTCTCTGCTTATAAATGGGAAAAAAAAAAAAATCTGTCTTTAACTTGGTCTTATAGTGTCACACAGTTAAACTATTTGGGGAATCCAGGAGAGGTTGTTGAAGAAAGTGTTTTGGTCTGCTTTGTACTTACATGGGATTCACTTTGATATCACTGTGATGAGCCCTTAATAATACATTAATGGATAGTGAGCTGTTTCTCAGTAGCCTATCCATATTGAGCTTGCTTTGTCTTGTATTCAGAGGTTTAAATCAGAAGGCAAGTAATTCTTCTGGGCACTTTATTCCTTTGGGAGACCACCACCATCTTCCTTTTGAACACCCAGCAGTTTGAACACTCTCAGAGGTGAGCTGCCTTCTCCAGATGTCAGAAGAGCTGGCTTTGAGCACCTCTAGGTGGTGACCTGCCAGCACTTACTGAGCACTGTTGCTGTGTATCTGGCTTTTTTTATCATATGGGTGCAGAGAAAATTGAATGCAGCTCTTTTGCCATCAAGGCTGAGTGGGGAGCTCTTCACAGGCTGTCACTTACGGTCTTGGTAGTGCTCAAGGATATGTGGAAGAATTTGAGAGTGGTAACTGGTACTGTGTGGCAATTGTCCTTTTCACTGTTGTTTCCCTCACAAAATTAGAATTTGCTATGTAAGTGCAATTTCCTCCGTTTCGGAAAGAAAAGTGCATGTAATTTAAGGGACACTTAAATTCAGCTTAAATCCATCTAAATAGGATATTTGAAGAGCTCCTGCTACACATAATGCCAGGGGAAAGATGCATACAACTGTTTTACTAAAAGAATAGAGCAATCAATATTTGATCCCTCTAGCATCTTTAGTTACTGGATTAGTTCTTTATATGTTGTGCATTTCACTGCTTCATCTTTCACAATGGGCTGTATTATTTTTTCTGTCAGTCTAGTAGGGTGAGAATAAAACCAACTTTCAAGAAAATAAAGTGTGTCTTTTCTTTTCCCATCTTCCCATGTGCTTTACTTTAAGATTACTTTCAGTTTAGGTATGGTCCTCATTTGTTGCCTTAGGAGTTTTGATAATTTGAAGGGAGAGCGCTGCTCTCCAGAAAGGCTTGATCATGAGGGACTTGAGGCAGTAATGGCTTCAACTGGCAGTGGTTATATAGCATCTGATGTGGTTTTGACTTTTCCAGGTGTCACAAGGTGATACTGTAGAGGTGTGGCACTCCTCAGCAGCGCTGCTTTAGGGCGGAACTTACACGCTTCATGTTTTCCCGCATGCGTTTAGCTGAAGCAGAAGCTTAAGACTTCATCCGTGGCCCATAAATGTCAATGGCAAAACCTGTATTGGCACTGAATGGCTTTGGATCAGATGCAGGGCTGATGGGTTGCTTTGACAGAAACACAAAATGAGTCCCATGGCAGAAGAAAGTTCTGTCAAGGAAATGAGAGCTGCTGTTCTACTTACATGTCAGGGAACTTTAATTTTTTGTTTTCTTCATTTATATTTCAAGCTTAGTTTCTTTAAAACATGTAGAAGCATTGCCTGTGCATTATTTTACTTTCAGTGATGTACTGGTACATATGACAGTGAACATATGAATGTCTGGTATCTTAGCTCGGTTTTTGTTGAAAGTAGGGGAGAATTCTGAGAAGTGCCTGTCTAAGTGTACCCAGACCTCTCCTCCACTGGTGTTTCTTGACTGCCTGACACGCTTTCCATACTTGTAAGCTGATTAACAGCACACCTGGCTTGCAAAATCTTGGTAATTATTTGGATGAAAGTTGCACTCTAGGATCAATTTTCATTTTTTAATGATTGGTGTCTCTAACTGTTTCTATTTTTGCAATATTGAGCACCAGAAAAGGAAAGAGCCTGTGTGCTGGTGCTGGTTTGAGCAGTATATGTGTGTCCCCATCTCACATGGCAACTCCATGAGCACGGCATTTCTCTTATAATCTCTTGACAAACAACTTTGAGGTGGTTAAGGCATTGTATTTCTCTACAGAGGAACAATAGCCTAGCTTGAATTAGTGCAAAGTGTCCAGAATTTCCTGATAGGCACAGCCTGAAATAATTTGTGGACCATGTTTTTTTTCAGTCCTGTCCTGATTTCCTACTGGATCTGGGTCCTTCTTGACCCAGATACTGTAGGCAGTTAGGTTAGTGCACATAAAGAGGAGAGCACTGGTGCCTTTACCCCAGAAGTAAAGAAGTATTTCTTCTCAAAAAGAAAGTGAATCTTCTCCCTTTGCTTCTGGCAGGCAAGAACAGCCACAGACTTGCGGGACTGCTGTGGTTCAGGAGTCTGGGTAAGGCATGCCTGCCCCTGGCAGCAGCACAGCCGGAGGCGGGGAACCACATCCCTCCTCCTCAAGCCACTCCCAGGATAAATAGCCTGGACAGGGTTCTGGCCTGGGGTGTGTGCAGTGTGCTTTGCTTTCCAAGTGCCTTGAAGATTTGTGCTGGTGGACTTTGTGATGGATAATGGCCTGGCTGCTGTGGAAACACGAGCAAAGCACTGTGCCTTCCTGTTTCCCACTCATACATTGCAACGTGGTCTGCCTGCTGCTGAAATGATGGTGGGCGGTATGGACCAGTGGCATGAGAAATACCTTCAGTTGCAAAGTGGGGAGGTGGATCTCTTTTAGAAGGAAACATATTTTGGGAGTACAGATACTTTATTTCAGATTTCTTTAGTTGAAAGGCATTGCTTTTTTTTTTTTTTTTTTTTTTTTTTTTCCCTTTGATATACTCTAGATAAAATTCAGAATTCAGAGGTCCTCTAATTTTCTTTTTAAAAATACAAAGGTGATAAATATGAAAGACCAATGTTATCTTTCTGGTTTTGCTTCTGACTGTGACTAAGAGGCAAACATCTCCTGAAGTGGATTTTGAAACTGCTGAAAAAAGTCTATGAGTTTGATAGTCATGTATGATAATTCTCAGTTTGGTGTAGGCCTCATGTTGCCATATTACAGATCATTCTTGCTTTTCTGTAGGAATTTACATGCCACATTGACCTTTGGAGTAGGATGGATTTCACAGGCCCTTAATGCAGTACATCCATTTCTTTGCCAGCGAGAAAATGTATTGCATATTGCAGTGCTTGCAGGAGCAAGCCTGAAAGCATTGGATTGACATCAAAGGCAAGATCTTTCTGTACAGAATGCTGGAGATTGTAAGAGGGGTAAAAATCTGGCAAAATAAATGCATGCTGTTTTTCATTGCAAGCCCCTTTCCCTCCCTCCTCCCCATCTTTTTAGGGTGTGTATGGCAGATATGAAATGGTGCTGGTACATTATTTATGGGAGCAGAAGTTTTTCTTGCAAGTTTTTTTGCCATTTGAGGATGATTGTTTTCACCCTGGGTGGAAAAATATAGCTAAAGTAGTATCCATTTTTTATTAACAAGAAGTTAGCTACAGCAATAAATGTTGGATGAGTATTGAATGTTTACAGCATAGAGAAATTTGTATCTTCTTTGAGTGAGTGGGTGATTATTTAATAGCAGTGAGCTGAACGTGAACTCTAGCAGACTTACTGTAATCCAAGCAGAGAAGAGAGGTGCTGTACTGGTCACACCTGTTTTAAAGGTTGTAATACTTCAGGTTGGTGTTTGTAGGAAAGGAGAAAGACTGATAAGCTCTCAAGCTTTCTACATAGCTTTCAAGTGTGGCAAGTGTTGTTTTGTCTACTGTGAAGGGGTTTTGATAAAGGGACTGTAGCCACTGGATTTCACTAAATGTTTAGTCTTTGATAGTGCAGTCTGTTTTTGACCTGTTGTGGTTGCCAGATCTGCCAAACAATGTCCTGAAGCCTTGAGCTGCTGCTGGTGACAGAGCAAGGGAACTGAGGTGGCATTGCATAGCTGCAATGTGTGAAGGACAGCGTGCCTCACCCAGCCAGGATGTGGGTGCCCACAGCTAGGGTGTTCGTGCAGAAGAAAACTCACGTTTGCTTGCTCCCCAGTTCTGAATCAGCTTTGCTGGTGTCAAGTGAAGTGGAAGGGCTGAAGGAGGGGTGGAAGGCTCTGGGGGTGCCACCAGTGCAACAGTCACTGTCCCTTCAGCTCACAACACAGAAGCCCAGTGGGTGGTGAGCACCCCTACCCTCCTGCTGCTTTGGATCAAGGAGAAGCAAATTGTCAGTGTGGCACCAGCTGCAGCTCCTGCCACTTGGGTGGCTGGTGGCAGGAGACCTCAGAGGAGGACTGCAGGTTTAGTACCTCAAGCCAATGGTAGTGTCAGGAAAAGGTCACCTTGCCCCTAGATGTTGCCTTTTCACTGGGAGGGACTGTGGTGGTCATTATTGTGGTCAGTATATTTTTGGTTTGTGTGCCTGCATTGTATGCTCACTGATTCTCTTGATGGGATCTTTTCTTGAGGTTACTGTGTTTTTTACAATCTCTTACTGCAGCAGTGGTGTCACTTGTTGAGTCCTGGAGCTTTCAAGGTTTCATGGTTGTGTTGCTAACCATTTTCACAGTTACTCGTAACCAAATATGAAGTAGCAAAGGGTGGCACTGTGTATGTGTGCTTAATGTTCTATCTGGACACTTCTGAGCTCTTTCATTGATATTCCAGCTAATATAAGTAATTTGTGTGCTTTTGTGCATAATTGAGTTGTTTTTTGTGTGGTAGTGAAGCTGCACTGTGGGATGTAAAGGAGAAATTTGGCTACCTTGCCTAAGGTTGTGCTTATAGGGGTAAACTTTGTGGCACATTTCTGTATGTTAAACTTTGTGGCACATTTCTGTATGTTAAACTTTGTGGCACATTTCTGCAACAAAGTTGCATGCTAACTTTGAATATATAAAACTAATTATTGAAGTAAAAAGCATTTGGGAAATTGTTAGGGGAATGTTAGATAGAGAAGCATAAATTCAGACTGATAATGACACGCTTGTCAATCCCAAAGGAGAGTAAAGTGCAGCAAGGTCTGTGTTACTACTGCATTGCGTGTCAGTGACTATTGCTCTTGGAAGGTGTCTTTGCAAATGTGTACACAGCCCTGCTAAAGTGTTGTGTTGTATTGGCAATTATTAGTACAGGAGAATAACCTGAACGTTCCCTGCGTCCATCTAAGAATGTCTCCAGGAATTTCTGTCTTGTCAGGATGAACCAGCCAGCTAGTAAGAGCATGATGTCCTGTGTGCCACAATGACACTGGGGTGTACTAGGAGTGGTGTTTGAGCATATGTTAACCATCCACATAAGCATGAGATTTGGTTGAGGAGCAAAGCCTGGGCTTTCAGTGGAGAATTCATTGGGATTTTCAGCCATTTCTATACACGTGTCTTCCTGTCTGTTGTTAGATTTTTCCAGACACAAGTCCAGTGCATCAATAGGTCATTGCCCCTTCATTCCTCTTGCCAAGGAAATGGAATTCACAAATTGTTTTCCTGAGATACTGCTGTGGGACATACAACTTCAGGGAAATTGATGTGTGGATAAGTACCCAGCATTCAAGGAGTATCATCTTGAATGTGACTTGTACTTGAAAGATACCATTATAAATGTCTATTGAGTTTATTGGTCTTTCTGTCTTTCCTTTTCCTTTCTGTTCCTCCCAAAAATGTGTCATATGTGGAGAGCAATTCTGTGGAAATGAGCCAGGTATCTTTGAGCTGCCCTGGGCATGGTTTCTGCACAGGGCTTTGAGAGTAGTCCCAATGTAGCCAGCAACATATCAGGATTGTTTTGCTCCTCCTAAATATTTTGATGGAACTACTGAAAACTGTACCTCGGAGCAGTGGATTTCCCTGTACAGAAGCCTTGCAAATGAAAAAATACTTTTCTGAATTAGTATTTGCTCCCCCAGTCTTTTAGCTTCTTGTTCACAGTAGCTACAGTGTCCTATTTCAAAAGCCCATCCTAGTGGGACTGGAAACTGACTGAGACTTTAGGGTATTACTATAATCAGAACTATCCTGGTATTAATGAATGGACTAAAAATGGGTGTTCAGAATTATTCAATTTTGCCAACAATTGTTAGGAATAGCATAGGTAATGCCTGCTTCTCCAAGAAGTACAGTGTGTTTCTGTTTCCTACCTTGGATTGCTTAAGTTTTATATACAAAAGCATCCCAGGAGGTTCAGCCTAGAGGAAAAAAAATTCGGGGGGAGATGTGCAAGCTGATGACAATCTGATGACAGGAGGGAATGACATGATTGTACAAAACATAAATGCCTTAAAAGTAATATGCCTGAGCAAAGGCTTATGCCATGATCCTGCATATTTCCCTCCCCAACATCTCTTCCACAAAGATTCTTGCCATCAGTTGCACAGATTTTTTTATGACCGAGTTCTGTTTGAGAGACTTGTTTACAGCTTTTTCAGTTCTTCTTTCTAAATTGTTCCTAATACGCCATGAATATTAGGAAGGGAATCTGTGTAGGGGTCTTTGGTATAATTTGGTAAAAATAACTGAAAACAGTTACTTTTTCCCTCAGAAAGTGGCACAAAAATGCAGGAATGGCTTTGGCAAAGAAGCCATACCCTGCTCCTTCATGGTTCATGTGAGAAAGGAGGTGTGGGGGGAGATATACTGACTTTTCTTGAGGCTCCCAAGATGAGGTGACGTTTCTTAGTTGGTAGGAAACCCGAATGTGCACGCACCATGCATCTGCCTCTTGCAATTGCGCCAGAAGTCATTCTGTGCTCTGTGTATTCCTCTGATGGTTCCTCTTGTAGTTTGATTCCTCCCAAGACCCTGCAAATGTCATCTGCTTGTATGAGCTGTGTCTCCACTAGAGGGGGGTGCCCATATTGCTGCAGGGGGAAATTTTGAGGATTTGGTAAGTTATGGTGCCTTACTCTTCCTTCTTGCCTGGCAGTGTTGCCCGTTTGGTTAAGTGGAGTATTCTTGGAAGAAGGCTGCTGCAAGACTGAAGGCAGCAGCTGACCAAGTAGTAGGTGTTGGGTTACTCTAAAACATTGTCAGTTCTGCCAGCATTCAATAGTGCATTTTTGTATAGCATCATAGAAGGATTTGGGTTGGAACGGACCTTAAGAATCAGCTAGGTCCCAAATCCCTGCCACAGACAGGAACACTTTCCTCTGGACCAGGTTGCTCAAAGCACTGTGCAGCATAACATTGAACAGTTCCAGGGATTGAGGTATCCACAGCTTCTCTGGGCAACCTGTTCCAGCATCTCATTACTCTCACACTAAATAATTTATTCCTAATATTAATTGATATATACCATCTTTCTGGGTCAATTACCCCCTGTCATATCACTACATACCCTTGTCCCTTTCCAGCTTTTTTTATAAGCCCTCTTTAGGTACTGGAAGGTGCTATAAGGCCTTCCCAGAACCTTGACTTCTCCAGGCTGAACAACCCCACTCTCTCAGCCTGTCTTCATAAGACAGCTGCTTCAGCCTTCTGACAATTTCTATGGCACTCTCTGCACTTGCTCTTTCTTCTGTTCAGAGATCCAGAGCGGGATGCAATACTCCAGGTGGGATCTCCTGAGAGGGGAGTATAAGGTTAGCTGACCTAAGAGAGGCCACTCAGTAGTGGGAGGCTGAAAACCAGACCCAGCATGCCTAAGTGGGCTGTGTCAGAGATGAGAATAGCTGTGCATGGGCCTCAAGCTTTGGTGTCATGGACACAGCTGGTGTGTGCAATTGTGGGATGCCTAAAAAGTCTGGTTTGTGGGTGGATTTCAGTACATTTTCCTTTTGTGGCCTGGATCCCTTGAACTTCTTAGTTTATTTGTGTGGTCACAAAAAAAGTCTTAGTGGTTCCCAAGTAATGCTTTATGGCTTATGCTTTTGTTACAAAACTGTCTGAAGGAGACTTTGAAGTGTGTATGTGTTTAAAGTTTGTACCCATGCTAATGTGCACCAAGTTCCAATGGAAGAGCTGGAGGCAAACTGTTTGTCAGTTCTTATTTTCTTTTTTCGTTAAGAATAATCCGTTGCTATTCAGTTGTGCTTTTGTCCAATAGGATTGGGTTTTTTTGCCTTTCTTACTCTTTAAAAGATGTGCAAAAGGAGTTAATCTAAAAAATGGTGAGACAGATTAGATAGTGCTTGGACACTAACTTTCCTGTAATCATATGTGTTAGAAGATAGGGTTTTTTGATTTGTTCTGTTTTTACATCAACTCCATTCTGCCTCCTGGCTTTCTGTTTTCACTTGAATTTGTGGCATCTCCCAAATATTCTGATTGAGTATTTGTTGTTTCTGTTGGGCATTGTATATATTGAGGACCTAGTCAGAGAAGCTGAATAATCACAGAAGTATGGTGTGAATTTACAACAGCCTACTTAATTCATGTGACCTCTTGCATGCATTAAGAGCCTGTCTGCTAAACACAACTCAGAGTTAATCCAAGTCAATTCTTAAAGTGATTAGTCAAGCTGTGAGCTAATCCTCTGTATTTACCTGCTTGTTCAGATAGGCAGCAGCCTAAGTTGCTTTAAACTTCACTTGATAATTGAAAGGGGAAGGGTTGGAGGGAAAGGTGATGAAGTCTTGGTATTTTCTTCATACCTCTCCTTTCAGGGCATATTTCAGTAGTGCTTTGCATTATATAAATCTTGAATTCGTGGAATGATCAGCATAAGCTACCCAAGGCCAAAATCCAGTACTCCTCTGCAGTTCTCTACTAAGCATCCCTGACAGAGCCTGCTGCTGCTCCCAGAGTATTTTGTGGAGTGTGTTACTTCTTGATCATCCATAAAAACTATTCTACTGTAAGTCCAACCAGTTGAGTTGGCATACTGTAGACAGCAGGGACGATGATGCAGACTGTGAGGACTAGGAAGCCCTGTTGATCTCTGCCAAGAAACTAGTAATCAGCCCCAATTTTACAGCAGGGATTCACAAATTCGGGGTGTATTGTTCTGAACACACAGATACTTGCATGATAGACAAGAAGTAATTCCCTTTCATTTGTCAACATCAGGATTTTTGTTGTCTTGAGCTACTGGGTTTGCTCCCCCTCCATTTTGACAAGATCAAAGGTAAGATCTTATTTCTGGGTCACTGCTGTCCATCAGATAAGTTTGTTTGTGGCCTTGGGAAAGAGCAGTGGCATGAGAATAGGGAATTTAAATCCTGTCATTAAGATAATTCTTTCTTATTGCTAATCCTAGGTTCTTTCAAACTTCATTCAGGTTAACTTTGCAAAATACAGCACTGCAGAAAGTGTCTGGAAAACAGTCAGTTGAACCAATGCAGATGTTGCATAAATATTTCTGAAGGAGCATGACTGTTATTTCTGGTTTGAGGGGTTGATAAATAGTTCCTGTGTCTGCATTGGTGGTGGCCTGAACCATGTTAAGCTATTGCCTTACTGTCTTTAGTGTATTGTTGTGAGTGGGGGGAACAGTTGGCAAATTTCTATTTCAGATAAACTAAATTAAACTCCTGTTTGTGTATCATTGGTCGTGGCGCATGTAGATCTGTATTGAGGTGGTGCCTTTGTAATTTGGGATTTGGGGTTTGGCATGCTTAATTGTGAACTTCCTTGGCTTCAGCATTTCCAGATTATTGTATTTTGTGGTGGTTTATTCTGCCTGAAGATTGAACATCTGTTTTGTGGATGTGGGGTAAAAAGGAAGTACTCATTTTAAGGCTGGCCCCCCTCAAAGCTGCTTAGAGAATTGTGACATTTTGTTATCATCCAGATGGTTTTTTTTAGTCTAGCAGAAGGATATTGCTTGAATGTTTAAATACAAACTTGTTTCAGAAGAGTGTCAGCCTACTACTACTTTTCTGAGTTTAAAACAAAAGGTGGAGTTTACAAATGGAGTCTCTGTTGCTGATCCATGGAAGTGTTGAATTTTATCACTTTGTTATTTCTTCTTGGAAACAAATATTAAAATTCTTTTTGTAAGTTGTTGAGAAGATTAAGTTCTTGTGCTTTTTCTGCTGAGGAGTGATAGTTTGGAGAAAAGCATCCTGATTTCTGGTATTGCTAGAATCATAATCATATAATGGCTTGGTGGGGACCTTAAAGATCATCTAGTTCCACACCCCCTGCCATGGACTGGGGCACTTTCCCTAGACCAGGTTGCCCAAAGCCCCATTCAACCTGACTCGAAACACTTCTAGGGATGGGGCATCCACAGCTTCTATGTGCAACCTGTGCCAGTGTCTTACCACCCTCACAGTAAAGGGTTTCTTCCTAATATATAATCTAAATCTACTCTGTTTCAGTTTGAATCCATTCCCCCTCCTGCTGTCTCTACATGCTCTTGTAAAAAGTCCCTCTATCTTTCTTGAAGGTTCCCTTCAGGTCCTGGTAGGCTGCAATTAGGTCACCCTCAGCCTTCTCTTTTCCCACCTGAACAATCCCAATTGCCTCAGCTTTTTCCTATAGGAGAGGTGCTCCATCCCTCTCAACATCTCCTCTGGAGTCAGTCTAACAGGTCCATGTCCTCCCTGTTCTGGCATTCCAAAGCTGGATGCAGTGTTCCAGGTGGAGCAGAATCCCCTCCCTCCCCTGCTGCCCACGCTGCTTTGGATGCAGCCCAGGACAGGTTTGGCTTTCTGGCTGGGAGTGCTCATTGCCAGGTCATGTCCAGCCCCTCATCCAGCTGCCCCCAGTCTTCCAGCAGGGCTGCTCTTCATCTGTTCATCCCCCAGCCTGTGTTGATACTGGGAGTGTGCTGACCCAGGTACAGCACCTTGTTCCTGCTCTTGTTAAACTTCATGAGATTCCCATGGGCTCACTTCTCAAACTTGTCCAGGTCCCTCTGGATGGCATCTGTCTGCAAATTTGCTGAGGGTGCACTCTATCCCCACGGCTATGTCATTAATAAAGTTGATACAAAAGCCTTTGCACACTGTTATCTTCTTTAATTTTATTAATTAATAAGCAAAATAATAATGAGAATATATTTGGAACTAAATTCTGTCCACTACCCTTGCAATTCCAGTGTTCAGAATAATTTTAATGAGCAACTCCTTGCTCTGTCACTGTCTCTCTTTTTTT
>VZRH01003387.1:251637-361080 GCA_013397555.1 Urocynchramus pylzowi
TTCTTTTTGGTAACAGAAGAGACAAAAGAGGACAAAAGCACTCACTATACTTTGTTTTATACACACATGTGCACACAGTGCTGGCAACAGTTAATAATGTATCTTAAATGATGAGCTATCTATGGTTACTTTGAACTTTTCTGCCTCTTTGTTAACTACTTCAGATTTCATGTCTGTCAGTAGAAATAAACAATTTTAAAAGAGTTTCAGGAATTGTTTTGAAATTACTTCTTTTATGAGTATTTGGAACTTGGAAAACATAGATGTCAGTATGATGAAAGTGTATATTTTGAAAATGCAGTCACATGACAGCAGCTTCATTGTGGTTGTGCTATGAGAGACCATCCATATTGTAGTGACTTGTTTATGTAAGCCTGAGCAGATTGGCATTATTCTCCTGGACTTGGTGTCTAGCTGTATTTTTCCACATTGTTTTCTTGTGATTCAGGAAGTTTAAAGTAGTGAGAAAATGTTGAAATTAGATGATTGCATGAATTATTACTCTGAAATCTCCCTAGTTCTTTAAGTTGCTTGAAATGCAAAAATTAAAAATTTCACTTTCAGGGATACCTTACTGTTCCGATATTTACCAATTAAAAAAATATTGTGGATCTGCTGCTGCAAGCTCCTTTTTGAAGATGGTGCTGTGGTTAGCAGAGATGTTTTAAAGCAATTTTTGTGTGTCTGTGTGTTTGGTATGATTATTTTACACTGACCTGTTCACTGTGTTGAAGAAGCTCCTAATACTTCCCAAGAGACATGCATCTACCAGCCAGCATCCCTTGCATTAAGGCAGATGCTCACTCTTTTCCCCTAGAGAGTGGGAAGAGGTTCTCCAGCCTTAATGAGTGGCAAAGGAACAATCATCTCTAAGCAATTCCTAACAAGCAAACACTTATGGAAGTCATTAGGAGAAGCTGGATAATGACTGAAATAATTCTAGAGGTGCTGGAAAGTAATGGGAAGGCAGACTGATGCCTTGTGTTGACTTTAAAGGGCAAACTGCAGGAAAATTAGAAAACTGAGGAAGCCATGCAGAACTTTTCTTGAATTTTCAGACAAAGCTCCGCTTTTCAGAGAAGTTTGAGGCTTCAAGAGAAGATGAGATATCATTCTGGGTTTAAAAAACAGCAACAAGATGCTCCCCAAGAGATGGGTGTGGAATAGATACAATATGGAAATAATCAGGAAAGGAGGTTTAGCAAGTAAGAGAATTGCACAGGATGGTGCAAACTGACCTAGGTCAGGGAAGTACGGAAAGGATTCTGGAAAAGGACAGCTACATAAAATAAGTGGAAATTTTGTCTGACTGCAAATGAGATTAAGTGCCTCAATCTGTAGCAGAGAAAAAGGTATCTTGTGTTTAGCAAGGAAAAGGAGTATGATTCAGTTTTTGAGAGCACAGTCATGACAGTTCTAGCAAAAAAAAAAAGGTGAGATGTTAATAGAAAATTAGGAGTGTGTCTCTTCTTTTTTTAAATTTGTTTTAGTAAATTTCTCTTCATCAGTATGCAGAGAAACTTGGAGGATTACCCTGCTGAGAGTCCAGTTTGTATCATAACTGACATGACTTAGGATGAATGTGCTCATGACTTCACATGTTACAATGCCAAATCCTATGGGTTTGTCCTTTCAAAGTACACTTTCTGTCACTTAATAAAATGTGACGTTTCCTTTTCCCCCCAAAAAAACCCAAAATAACAAAATACACAACTCCAAGACAAAAACAATTCCTAAACGAATGAACAGCTTGTAATTTTGGGAATAATCTACTCACTTAACATCATCTGGAGGTCCTTTCTGGGGCTGAACCTCAGAGCATGTAAAGGAGAAAGGTAGACGTGTAGTTTAGTTACAGACTCTTGAGCTGTCTGCCCTTTGGTGGAAGCCAGTGCATGACTGTGGTCAGCATACTTTTGTCATCCTCAGAAGGGGTGTGAGACAAATTAGAGTGGCATATGGAAAAGATTACCCTGCAAGGTAAAGGCTTGAGGATATTGTACTATCTACTGATTTGTTTGATTATTTTCATTGAAAATCTGTGAAGAGAGGTTTCTGTCCCTTTATACATTCAGATTGCTGTTCTGCTTTTATTTGGTGATGTGTGCAGGCTCTCTAACCTTGCCCTGGTGGGGTCAGTGTGAAGGTATCTTTGCTGGACCATGTTCTTTGTGATAGCAGATGATTTCACCTGCATGATGATACTATTTTATTGCTTTAAATTAATTCAGTGCATGAAAAATGATTAAGGTGACAGATCATCTCCCTAATCTTACAGTGGGGAAAGAGGACAGTTTCACACCACACTCCCTCTGCAGATTTCACAAAACTATTTAGCTTGGTTAAGGAGGCTCCACCTGGGGCATCTTTGCTGAACTTGCAGGCTCTATTCTGTCATGGGAAGCCTTAGCAGCAGTCTTGTAGTACTTGCATTATTGAGGCCAGAACAATGATCTTTCCCAGATTAGCCACAGAGCTTCTATTCAAAATGGTTTGAGCGACGTAATTATTTTTTTCTTGTTTGAAGCACAGACTGCACTGTGAATGCAAATGGATTAGATTTGAGATCCTCTGTGGAACCTTGTGTTGTGGAAGAGTCCTACTGAACCTAAGGGCAGGTTTTTAAATTTGTATAGAAATAAATTTCTAGCCTCAAATCACTACTAAATTCTTCATCTTTTTCCTTACCTAAGAAAGGCTGACAGCTGTATTTTGAAAGTAAAGACTGAGGTAATGGAAACTGGAACTCTCTTTTAGCCCCAGGAAGTTGCAAACTTCCCTGTAGCAAAAAGCTTTAGACTTTTAAAAAGTCTAAAACTCTTTGAGGTGTACAGGTGTGATTTGGTGGAAGGCAGAAGGGAAGATAGGAAACATGAGTTTCTTTTTTCCTCCTTTTTTCTGGTTAGTAATACACTTTGGGACTTCTGCATTTTAGTTTGATCTTTAAGTGAGCTCTCATGTTTGTTTTGGTTTGGGGTTTTTTGTCACATGCTTTTCAGGTACCTGGGCGTCTTGAAGTTAAATTTTCCAAGGTGTTGTCTGTTTTTTTGTTTTGATTTGCTTAAATAAAAGCTGAATGCTCTGGCCAGCTGATGCTGTTTCAGTAAAGCAATCTGCAAGCTGATAGCTAAGCATGCTGCTGTCCTGTTTTTAAGGCTGTTCATGGCTAAAGAGGTGGTTGCAGTTAATATTAAGCTGAATGTATGCTTTGGCTGACAAATTGCAATCAAAGCAGGAATCATACCAACACAAAAGTAGATGAATTACTTACATAGAACCATAGCAGTAATAAAATGCTTGACTCTTTGTTGTATCACTGAATCATTTCCAAGTCAATTGTTTAGGACACTGTCATTCTGAAGGGGCAGCAGTGGTGTAGGCATTACCTGTTTTGGCATGTTCAGTGGTCGGGTTTGATCTGTAATTGGGAGAGATTTTGTCCTGTTTTTCTGGTTGCCAAAGTCCTCAGTGCTCAGATTGCTGAAAACAAAGAAAAAAAATCCTACAAAAAACCCCACATGCTCACACACAAAAATACCCCAGAAAAACAAGGAAAAAAACCAAAACAAAACAAATGACACACAGCACTTTTTTATGACAATGGAACACTTAAAACACTATGTTATTCTTGTTGCAGGTCTCCTTCCCTCTCCTTACCTCCCTTCTAAGCTTCAATAATATTTTGTTTACCCAGTTTCTGTGTTGTGTATTTATTGTATCAGGTTGGAAAATTATAATTTTTAATAATTTCTCTGGGTTTGTTTGTGCTCAAACAATGCAACGCTTCATCAACAGCAGGAGTTCTGTGAGCAGAAGCAGCCTGGATAGAAATTGATGCTGTTGGATTAATGTTCTCAGACTGTGAAAGAAAATTCTGATCTTTTAAATAATACCTGCAAGGAATTTACATTTAATGTCAAAGTGAATTAACTATTGACAACTGCAGAGATATTACTAGGTCCCTGAGGGATTCCTCCACAGAGACAGGGATTTGATGGAAAAATGTTTCTAGATAGAAATTGATTTCCAGTTGTGGTTTGGGTAAATATATGTGCTGTGTTTTGGGGATGAGGTATTATTCATATAAGCATATTTTATTCTGTGTGGTTATTGCCTGGTTTTGGTGCATATGTAAGAGCTTTTGCCCCTACATAGCACGCTAGTCCAGCAGCAGCATGAAAAATTCACCTCGTTTCCTGTGAGTATCTCCGTTTCCTCTGCAGAAGTGAACGAATAAGCTCCGTTTTGTTGTACCTTCAGTCTGTCTTTGATCTTTAGTCTTAAACTTAAAAATCTGGCCGATTTCTTAGGGCTGATTGTAACTTTTGTTAATTTTGTAACTTTTTGTAACTAATACCAAAAGTATCCCACTTTTGATACTGGGAAATGGCAGTGTCAGGTATGTTTTGTTATGGGTTTTGGTTTTGTTTTGGTTTTAATTCAGTATTTGCAAGGTAGAGATTTCCTATTGTGTCTGAACCTTTTCATATGTTAGCAAATTCCATTCTATTTTTCTAGACAGTGGAGTTAGACTCAAGAAATGTCTGGTTTTACTGGCAGGGACTGTTTCCAGGGGGGCTTATGGTGCAGTCAGCACAGGAAACGTGGTGAGCTTGTCCCTTGTTTTTGGCACTCCATGACCCATGACTTCCATGACCCCTCAGCAATACTTCACAAATCCATTTTCACAGTGAATTTATTTATTCTTATGAAGAGCTTCCAAATGGTGAGAAGCTATAGCTCTGTAGTTTTTTCAAGAAGTCTGGCCAGTGATCAGAAACAGCAGACAGGAAGGCTTTGGGGGTGGGCATATTTGTAGAACTGGTCTTCACTGGGATGATGGAGGTGTTGAATGTGCTATAAGAACAGGTGTAACTTGTGCATTTTGTTGGTAGTTGTACCAGTTTGATAGCGAACCACTGAGAGATTCCAAGTTCAGAACTACAGTTTAATAGGAAAATTAAAGTAAAGGCAGAAAACACTGGCTTAAACTGGTAGAGTCTGGATACAACCTGACACCCTGTTGGTCAGGGTGGTGGTAGTAGTCCAGTTTAATGGTGGAGGGGATTCTGTTGAAGTGGTGATCCTGTAATAAAGTCTGGTCCTTCTCCAGTGGTGGTTGTTGAGCTCTTGAACTCTGGGAATCCAGTGGTAGATGCTCTGGTGTTCCAAACCTCAGATAATGTCCAGGTAGGAATGCTTGCTTCCTCCCCCTGGGTGGAACATCTCACAATGGGACGATGTAATTTCATGAGTCATGCAGTGCGACCTTGATGGCCCACTAGCAGAAGATCTCCCTCAGAGAGAGCTATCAGGGATGAGTCATGGAAGAGATAAAGAGCCCTGCCCCACCTGGTTTTAACAGCTCATGAAAAGGGTGATAGAATACATACTTTTGGTTACATCTTACATTGTAACCTAAGACACTAGGTGGTCTGAAGGTGTGCCGATTATTGCAGTCACCACTACTGAACATGTTTAATCAGTGCCATATACTAGATCTATTTCAGTAGCTAATGCCATGGTAATAGATAGTGGATGTGATGACACACTTTATCCAGCCTTCTGGAGAGGGGTGCCAGGTAATAGAGCCAGGCTGATACCAACCAATGTGCAGAATTTACTCTGTAAAATATGTGTATTCAAACACACCCTATCAACAAAGTTTGACTGGGACTGTTAATTTTGTGCTAGCTTCCAAAGTGTTAGTGCATCTGCTGAGGCAAGAGAAATGGTAGTCTCTTTGCTGAGACATCAGAAATTTGATGGGGAGATGGTAGGGAGTCTCATTAAATGGAAAAAAATTGCTCACTGTTGTTCAGAAGAACTTTAGGGCAAGAGTACAACAATGGGCTGAACCATCTGTCTGGAAATCTCCTCTTTTATTTATTTTCTACTTCTTTTGCCCAATATTGAATCACAGCTATCACCTTCTTGCAGCTCTTTTAAGTACTGAACAGAGTGTGGGGGGTTATCCTCATTTGCACATACAACACCCCATGGAAAGAGAGAGGGCAGAATTAGGAGGAAATTGTAAAGATCATAACCACTTCCACTGAGGAATACACTAAGTGCAGATAGCTCAGCTTGGAACCTACACACACCGAGCTACCTGCATTCAATATATTCCTCCAAACAAGGTAAATTAGTTTGGCTTGTCCTTATGCTCTGGTGGTGTCATGGATTTTGGTGAAGTAAGCTCGAGGGATCTGCCCAGGAAATTCAGTTTTTAGAAGTAAAATAACAAGATGGACATTGTCAGTTTCTAGTGGACAAAATCAGCTATGCTGATTAAATAGCAGCTATGTCCCCACTAGTCAGGAAGAAGGAAATACAGACTTTCTTAGTCATTGTGATTTTTTTTTGAGGATCCATATTCCAGAGTAGAGTCAGATTGTAAGCCCTCTCTATTAGGTGACGTGGAAAAATTTTTGGAAAAATTTTTGGACAAATTAAACAATAGATTGTTCATGCAGTAGCCCTTGAGAAAGTCAGGATGGGACAGGATGTAAAAAGTGTGCTCTACACTGCAGCCAGGGAGAATGGACCTTCCTGGATCTCTTGCAAGAAGTACCTGGAGAGACTCAAGGACAACCCCTGGGGTTCTGAAGTCAGTGATACAAAGAATCCAAGGCATCCTACGCCCTGGCTGAAAAAGCATAATCTGGCAGTTTATGAAGGGTATCAACCTGCTTCAGAAGTGATTTGCACCAAAATAGAGCTCCTCCTGGCACCTTGGCTGCCCAGTGCTGAGCTGGATATTCAAAGGGAAAGTCCCTCCACACTTCATGCCACTGGTGCCACGTGGAATAAGTGGGTTGCGCTTGATCACACAGCAAGATCAAATAGGAAATCCAAATCAGTGCAAGTAGTCATGGACTGGTACAAAAGCAAAAATTTCGGATTATCATCAGAAGTGGAGGAGGAGGTGGTGGTGATGTGCTGAGGAGACCTTACCATATTATCAGCTACCTGAAAATGGGAAGCTATGTTTTCTCTATACTGATAGTTTGTATCATATCTTAGGGATATGTCAAAAATGAAAAGCTGCTCTGTGGAGTCCTGTATGGCAAGTTGCGAAGCTGTTGATGGAAATGTTGGACAAAGTCAGGTTGCAGAGTTTAAAGCCATCTAGCTGGCTTTGGATATCACGGAATGAGAGAAGTGGCCAGCACTCTATCTCTGCACTGACTCATGGATGGTGGCAAATGCTCTGTGGGGATGGCTGGAATGATGGAAAAAAGACAGTTGGCAGCACAGAGGGAAACATATCTGGGCTTCTGAATTGTGGCAAGACATCTCTGCCTGGGTAGAGGAGTTGCTGTAAAAGTGTGTGCTGAAGATGCACATGCACCCAAGAGTCAGACTTGTGAAGAGCATTGCAGGAGCAGACAGGTGGATGAACTACCAAGGTTGAAGTGTCTCAGGTGAATCTGGGCTGGCAGCAAGAATTACTTGTGGTTCAGTGGGCCCATGATGCTTCTGATCATCAGAGAAGAGATGCAGCACACAGTTGGGCTTGTGATCTAGGGGTGGATCTAACCATGGACAGTATATTTCAGGTTATCCATGACTGTGAGACGTGTGCTGCCATCAAGCAGGCCAAGCGAGTGAAGCCCCTATGGTATGGTGGGCGGTGGACCAAGTACAAGTATGGGGAGGCCTGGCAGATTGACTACATCACACTGCCGCAGACACGCCAAGGCAAGCGCTACGTACTCACAATGGTAGAAGCCACCACAGGATGGTTGGAAACCTACCCTGTGTCCCATGCTACTGCCCGGAACACCATCCTGGGCCTGGAAAAGCAGGTCCTTTGGAGGCATGGTAGCCCCCAGAATATAGCAAGGTGTCTATATTCCAAAATAGACACCTTGCCCAGAGAGCACAGGATTGGGTGGGTTTGTCATAGTCCCTGTCGTACACCAGTCTCTGCGAAAATGGAGCAGTGCAATGGACTGCCAAAAACCACATTGAAAGCAATGGGTGGTGGGACCTTCAAACATTGGGTTCTACATTTAGCAAAGGCCACCTGATTAGTTAGCACTAGAGTCTCATGTATTAGAGACTCTACTATTTGAGCTGGCCCTGCACAATCCAAACCTCCACGTACTGTGGAAGGGGATAAAGTCACTGTAGTGCATATGAGGAATCTGTAAGGGAAGACAATTTGGATTAGTGCTGCCTCAAGAAAAGGCAAACCCATCAATGGGATTGCTTTTGTTCAAGGACATGAGTGTACTTGCTGGATAATGCAGAGGGATGGGGAAACATGGTTAGTACCTGAAAAGGATTTGCTTTTTGGGTGAGAAGAGTCTGTAATGTTGGTTACTGAATGACACTGCCTCTATATGCCATAACTACCAAGGACAATTAGTATGGATGCTCCAAATACACCAGTCATGAGCTCCTCATAGAGCCCACAGTCATGGACTAAAGGAACACAAGAGAACATCTTGGAGGGACAGCTACTGACTGTGGAAATGATACCTGTGTTTGTGTGTATCTGTATATGTATCTGTGTAAAGTTGGAAGGTGTAGGATTGGGGCATGATGCAGATGGCATAGAATAAGGGGTGTATAGTGCTTGTTTTTTGGCCAGGACAGAGTTAATTTTCTCACAGTAACCAGGAGGGGTCAGAGCCTGGAGCCCTGTGGGTGTGCCTAGATGGCTGTTCTATGCCAGGCACATCACCACAGGGGGCTGGAAGTAAGGGAATCTTGATTCCAAGAAAGAGGCGGGGCTCGCAGTCAGGAGGAAGAACATGGGCACAGAGGGTCTGTGTGTGGTTCATTTTCGGGCTGAGAAATCCCTCTCGGCTAGCTTGGGATTCACGCCCACACGAATACAACATAGATGAAGTGAAAGACGAGAAGCGCTCTTTCTCCACGTGGTTTGATGTCCTAGTTTATTAGCTGGAAGGGGACATGTGCTCCAAACGCCATCCAGGTGAAGAAAGAGGGCGAGTCCGCCTCCCAGTGCATATTTATACCCGAGGGAATGGGNGGCACCAGGTCTGTCTTTGAGCACTTTTACATGTAAATCACCTTCTTTATGTATACTTACATTATTAATATTGTTGCTGTTACTGTTTGTATTCTTATCTCATTGCTGTTTCCAAGCAAATTGGTCTTATCTCAACTTGAGACAGCAGAAAAACACCTGTTGGGCTACCTATCGCTTCAACAAGCAGTAAAATGAAATGCTAGGCAGGACAAGTCATTGCTGTTGCTCTTCCCTGGCTGGCATTCATTTTTCTTTGTGACTGGTAAGGCTGCCATGGTGGGGTGATGCATTTATTTATGAGCTGAATGAATTAATGGCAAGCAGGATTGTTTAGTGAAGGCTGCCAGAGGCGAGTGATGCAAATGAATACTTTCAGATGGCAGAAATTCAGATGTGACATCTGGAAGTGTGACATTTGTGTGAGATCTTTTTCTTACTTTCTCACCTTTTTTATATGGTGTTCAAATGTTTTATTTTCTTTGATGAATTTACAGGACCTATCCATCTGGGATCAATTAGTACTTTACTTTATAAGCTGAACGGAATTCAGATTTTTTTTTCTTAGTTTTTCACTTTCTTTTCTTTATGTTGCTCCGTAGTAAAAATGTTTGTTTTCTCTCATTTTTGTTTGACAGAGAGGATTCTAAGAATACCTTTGGGTTTGGTTCAGACAGTATTCTCCAAGGTCAGCTTCAACTGTAATTTTTTCCCCACCTTCAGTATCCAAAAGTGGCAGCATTTCAGGATTAAGAGAAAAGATTTTAAAAGAAACTAACAATGACTGTTGTAAAGTAGGTGCAGTGAAACTGTTACTTTTAAGCGTGTCATGAGAAGAACAGAAAAAAGTGTCCTCTGAGATCATATTTAAGTTACAGTTGCAACAGCTCACAAGAGGTTGATGAGATGTGTTGGTTGAGGATTTCAGGCTGTTGATAGAGCTTTACTGAAAATCACTGTCAAGTTGCAGAAGCTTCCCTAAGTCAGAATTCCAAGCTGATGCTATCTGTTTCCCTCATCTGTCCATAGAAATACTAGTGAATTTCAGAAAATTAGTTCATCTCTCATTTTTTAAAGAAAACAGGAAGTCTGAAGGTTGTGTTCTTTTACTTTGTGAAGACTATCTTGGAGACATGCTGCAGCTCCTTTTTCTGCCCTCCCTGTGACTATAGGAGAAGAAATTTGGATCAGGGAGTGGAAAGAATGAAGGGTTACTAGCAAGAACTGAGTAGGAAAGAATAGGGGTCACTGGAAAGCTATATAAAGACGGAAAAAGTGATCCTAGAGCTTGGAAGATGCGACAGCTACATGTGACGTAAGGCATGTGGGGATGTGTTGAAATGTGAAGCAGGCATTTCAAGATGATGCTTTTTAAGAAGGAGGAATAATTTCCACAGTGGCGTGCAAAGGCTGAGTTTAAATTAACAAGACCAAAAACAAAGACATAACTGAATCAGAAAAGCATGTGGAGCATAACTTTCCTACAGCACTTATCTGTTCTTTCTTGGCTTGGTAAGTGTTGCCTTTGAAAAAATGAACTTATGGCCAGGAAAGTTACTGGCATTGTCTGTGTAACTATAGCATGTCCTCAGTTTGAAAAATACCACAGAAATTTGGAGTAATTTTTGTTATGTTTATTGGATGCTGATTACACTTTGCACTAGTAGATTTCTGTCATGACTTGCAGAATAGGGAGTGACAGATGAAGACAGCAATATGTGTCTCTCCAAAATCCTTTCTGTGGTGACTAATTTGTGGGTTGTGTTGTATATCTCTGGTCTCACTAAGGGAAAAAGCCATCAGTTGTCTTAGTCTAGAATTTTTTAATGGAATTATTATGTTGGACATTTACAGGGATTTCCCCCTCCATCTCTTTGTTAGTTTGGTTTTTTTTGCACACAAGAGTAGAAAAAGAAAAGAACATGTATATAGAAGCTAGACTGACCTTGATAAACATGATAGCTATGGAGATAACTTCATTCCGTTGAATCAGCTGAGCAGATTTTACAATTTGGTATATTCATGTGCTGCAAATCTGTGACTACCTGGAAAAAAAAAGCTGTCATTATTTTTAAGTCATAATGTGTAAGCTGTTTTTCTTAACAAAGAAGAAAACTTCATGTGATCACTGAACTGATGAAATAAATTATCCTGAATTCCAGCGAGTAATTCTATGAGTATTCTTTTGTGGGGATTTTATTTTTTCTTTTGTTGTGGGGGGAAGAAAGTCAACACAGTTCCAATGTTCTGTAGGTAACCATATGTCCTTGCAAAAGAAAAGCAGTCTGTGCATTAGCTTTCTTGATGATTTCAGTTTGTGTGAGTCAAGTGAATTTTTTTCCTGTTCTGGATTAAATTCCAGTATACCTTTTGAGACTTCTCCTGCAAATCTATTGTGAGTGGTCCTGTCAGCAAATGGGGCTGTACAAACTCGGACTGGTTTTGCGGCAGCCCAGGATCTTGGGTGTTGACTGCCTCCATCGTTCTCTTGTTATTTTCAACAGGTTTTTTTTCTTTCCTGTTAGGAGTAAATATCAGTATGACTAGAGTCTGAGGAAGGGCTTCTGTGTTCCTACCAAGAGCTTGCTGGTGCAGAGGAACAGTGCAAGGACAGCAGCAGGGGCATTTTGAGCTACCATGGATATCCCTACCGATTTGGTGCCATCGTCCATGATGTCCCAGCCTGAGGTGATTGAGGTGAGTACACCACAATGAAACTCTAGCATGTGAACTGATTAAACCTCTTTTATTTCCTCATTGAATCCATTGACAGGACCCAGTGGTACCTTCATTTTCTCCTCTCTCATTTTGAGTCATCAGGGGAATTTTCTGGAAATACTGTATTAAAGACACTCATTACTTACTAAGAGTGTTGTTATGCTTTGACACATGACATTGCTGTGTTATAGTACTATTTGTAGAAGAAAATGTATGGCAAAATATGATCTTGATTGACTCCATGTAGGTGATCACTGCACTGCAGCTTGATTTTTACTGTGTTTAATAAATACAAAATAGAGGCTGTAATGTGGATAAGTTGGAATAACACCAAAGAAAATTTCAGGTTCAGTGTTCTTAACAGAAAAGTTTTAAGTGAAAAGCAGTAATAAAATAATAACACATTTAGCATTACTAACACACTAATCTTGCTTTCATGAAACTACTGTGTGTTTCAGACTCATTTATAAATAAGTGATTTCTTAGCTTCATGTTCTGAACACCAAGTACTTGAATATTCTGATAAAGTAAAAACTACAAACAAAAAAGGAGATGCTCATAACAATAAAGATTTCATTTCAGGAAAGCATTTTCAAAGTCCTTTTGACTTCACAGAGACCCAAGTGCCTGTTACAACTTGAAACATGTAAGGATGTGTCTTTTACTGAAAAAGACACCACAATAATTAAGGTACATATTAGAAAATTGGACATCCAATATTTATTTTCATTTTCCCCTTTTTTTGTTATTCTTGTTTGCTGTAGATACTCAGGAGACTGTAGCTCTCAGCAATATGCACTGAGAAGCACTGTATTTCAAAGATTCCTAGACTCTGTGAATTTAGGAAAAAAACAGGTCTACTACTGGGTGATGATGTGATAAGAGCTAAATCCAAAGTCTGCTTTTGAGAAACTTCCTAGCACTACTCTTCCTCCTGTGTTTCAAATGGAGAACTAGTGTATTTTTGTTGCTTTTTGAGTCTCTGTTAAAGTTCAGAAAGGATTTTGCTTCTTTACAGCACAGCAGAATACCTCCTAGGAGGTGAATGCTGCATACCTGTGTACCAGACTGCATAGCTACTGCCAGACTCCTGTCCCTTGCTGGGGAAAGGTTCCTGCAGGCCATCACCACACATTTGCACCCCTGTCTTTGTGGATTGCCTCTTCACAGCCTTCTTTATGTAGGAGTGTAGTGGGTTGACCTTGGCTGAGCATCAGCTGCCCATCAAGCTGCTCTATCAATCCCCTTCCCAGTGGAGCAGGGAAGAGAATAGTAATATGGAAAAAAAACTTGAAGGTTGAGGTAAGACAGTTTACTAAAGCAACAAAAAAGTGAAAGTTTGTGTGTGTGTGTAAGTGAAGGGAAAAATAAATTAATCTCTACTTCCCATGAGTGTGTGATGCTCAGCCAGTTTCTGGGAAGCAGGGCTTCAGCATGTGGAGCTGCTGCTCTGGAAGGCAAACACTGTAAAATAACTAATGCCTCCCATTCCTGCTCCTGCTCTCCCTCAGCTTTTGTATCTGAGATGACATCATACGCCATGGGACATGGCTTTGGTCAGTTTGGGTCAGATGGCCTGGTTGTGTCCCCTCCCAGGGTCTTGCCCACTCCCAGCCCCCTTGATGGAGGAAGGAATGTTGGAGAGACAGGGCTGATGCTGTGCCAGTGCTGCTCAGCAATAGCCAGAGCACCGGTGTGTTATCAGCACCTTTCCAATTACCAATGCAAAGTGCAGCAGCACTGTGGGGTCTGCTAAGGGGAAATGAGCACCTGCTCAGCCAGACCCAATATAATCTCCACCCCTTATTCCATACCATTTATGTCACACTCAGATCCCACATAATAAATTTATCTTCTGACTATTCCTTTGTATTTATTTCTCATGACTGGAACCCCTTCTTACCCACACATACAATTTAAACTACATCCTTAAACCATCTCTCTACCAAATATACATTTTCATTGACTACTGACCCCTGCTCTTTCACAGATAGATATTATTATTTTCCTGTTTCATGGGCTTCCTTCATCCCTGCAGATCTCCAGTCCATCAGGGTGAGTGGTCAGGACAGGACCTAATGTTATATTTGATCATTGGGCACCAACACCAGTCTGGCCTGTGTTGTCATCGCATTCTCCTTGCTCCTCACAAAATTCATTCTTCATGAATTCATGTCACTCCTGCTACTTTATTTCCTGCAACATGCAATTTACACCACAGAATATTTTTCCCCCAGGATTAAATCTCCTTGAGGCACAGACCATGTCTCCCTATCCTTTCACATTACCCACCAAGTACACCTCGGTCCTTGGGCAAAGACAATCCCACAAATGGGTTTGTCTTAGTGGGAGGAGAAACCCACACTGACTTCTCCAGCCACTTCCTTATGTATTGCAGGGATTGTAGCTCCTCCCACAGTGTGAAGGGATTTTGTTTGGGTAGGATGAGGGCAGTCAGCGGATCCCCTAGTGTTTACCAGCCAAATGGCTTCTGCTAAATTTGCATCCCAGTGCTTCCATTACCTAATGCTCTTAATATGGTCTTCAGCAGTCCATTGTATCTCTGAATCTTCCCAGAGGCTCATAGGTGATAAGGGATGTGATATATCCATTCAATGCTGTGTTTCTTTGCCCAAGACTTTCTGAGGTTATTTTGAAAATGGGTCCCATTGTCTGATTCGATTCCCTCTGGTGTACCATGCTGCTACACAATGTGTCTGTCACAGCCTGAGATGGTGTTCCAAGGAGTGGCATTGGTTTACAGGGCATGCTTCCAGCCAGACAGTTGTTGCCTCTACCATGGTGAGTATGTAGCTCTTACTTTGTTGTGTTTGTGGCAGTGGTCCAGTGTAGTCAATTTGCCAGCCCTCATCATATTGGAAACCCAGCCACCACCCTCTATTCCAAGGAGATTTCACTCATGTAGTTTGCTTGATTGCAGCATGTTTCATATTTGTGTGCATCTAAGGATTGTTGTTCAGGACAAATGCCTTCTCAAAAGGAGAATAAGAGCAGCTGTAGTGTGAGAATGAGCAGTAGAAAAGCCATCACTTGTAAGGGACTTGATGATCAGCATAGTCACCATTCTGTTGTGTTGTATAAATGCACATATCCTGGCCCTACAGAGAGTTTTCGCTGAATAAATTCTGCCTGAACTTAGATCACTAGGCCAAAGACTAGAAATAAATAGATGATTCTGGTCATTGATTAGTAATCTAGAGGTCTCCCTCCACACTCAGGTTTTAGAAACTGTGCTTCAATGAGATTTGACTCAGGAGCCAAAAATAAATGACAATGAGATGCCGAGGAAAGAGTGATATCTCAGTGTAGGAGATTATGGTAGAAAAAAATACCATTCTCTCATCCTCATGTTGTAAAAGTAGGCTCGATATTGGTATCTGTACAAGAAGATTTAAATGCTTGTATGAATTCCCACAAATTTTGGTAAATCATTGTGGTCATGACAGTTGATAAAAGTCTTCAATCATATATAAAAGAATAACATCTCCAGACAATCGGCTGGGAGCCATCTATATGTTTCTGAGAGTAAGGAAGACCTTTTTAAGAGACAAGGACATGGTGAGATATGTATGTAAGAGACAATTACTAGATTAAATATCGAAGTAAAGCACTTTTTATACTGCATGAACAGTATAGACTGCATGAGCAGCTTTTGCCTTTCATGTTTGGAATAAATTTTTGGATACAGTTTAGAAAACAACATTGACTAAAATTTATTTTTTTCCCCCCATGAGGACATTATTTTGCTTTTTGAAATTGAGGAGGTGCCACAGTGTGCTGCAGAAGTAATTTGGAGACTAGTGTTTTAAGGAAGGATTTTTTTTTTTTAAACTTGGAAATAACCTTGCATGCCTTTTGCATGAGCTAGACAGCATCTTAGTTGCAAAAGAAGAGTTTTGCCACTTTGCTTTCAATTTTCTTTATTTTTTTTTAATCCTTATCATTAAACTTTCCTTTGGCATTGCCAGCATAGTTGGCTTCCTTCACATTTGGTCAATTTTGACTCAGAAGTAAATACTATCTATTTTGCATACCTATATATGTATATGCATACATGTTTACACATTGCAGTAAAAAATACTTCTCTGCTTATCATCAGTCCTTTAAATTCACCAGGCAAACAAGCTTATTTCTCCTGGGAGAGAACCTCAGAGACCTCAGCAGGACCATTTTTTTAAGCCAGAGCTCCTTCTGATAGGTTTTTGCTTGGACTTCAATCTTACAGCTGCTTATTGTGGCACCAAATAAGAGAAGTTCCTGTTAATTTAATGGCAAATGACATTTTCCCAAGATTTGTCCTCTGACTCAGGTAACAAAAGGCTCACATTTTGAAAAGGTTTTTGAAAGTTACTTCTGGGTACCAGATGTGAAATTGCTAATACTGCCTTAAATATTCTTATGGCTAGTGTGTCAACATAGGACCTGCTTCTGGTGCTGCTCTACAGCCCTCTATCGAAGCAATGCATTTGCCATAGTCATGCTTCTTCATACCCTCCCACTGCACTAATTTAGTCAAATCTCCCCTCTTCTTTTCCATCCCCAGTATCTTGTTACCAGACACAAAAGTGGTGAGTAAGAGTAGAGGCATCCTGGTCATGTGTAAAGGTGAAGGATAAGTAAAGTTTCAAGGTAGTTTACCTGTCTATAGCTGTGATCTGAAACAGAAAATAGTTACGGGGCAGCATTCACAAAATGTCAAAGACACAAAAAATTTTCCAAATATGCTTTGAGTTTTTTGCCACAGGATTTCGTTGTAAGGCAAAAAAGATCTGAAATTAATGACAATAAATCACAATCTAGTGACTTCTGATTAGATAAGCTGTTCTGTTTTTAAAGAGAGAGAAATAAAATGTAACAGAAATTTATGAT
Source organism: Urocynchramus pylzowi (assembly GCA_013397555.1). Taxonomy (NCBI): domain Eukaryota; kingdom Metazoa; phylum Chordata; class Aves; order Passeriformes; family Fringillidae; genus Urocynchramus; species Urocynchramus pylzowi. The sequence goes on from VZRH01003387.1 coordinate 268,250, forward strand.
TTTTATTTTGGAAGTATTTTGTATACATGTTATGACTTCATTCCTAAAATATGAATTAGTGAAATGATCTCATAGAAACCTGACTAGTCTGATAATGCATTAAACAAAGTTAAATAATTCTGTAAGAAGCATTTAGCATCCCAGAGGGCTTTGCTGTTTGCAAAAAAAAAAAAACATCACAAGTGGTGACCCATACTGATGAAAGTATTCTCTGAAGTGATTAGTATTTTCTCTCTTTGTGAATGGCATGAGATGAATTCTGCAGCAAAAGCTTTGAAGAAGTAATGATTTGAGTTCCAGTTACTTAATGAACCAGGGACTTCCAACAGTGCCTCAGAAATGCTTAAAACAAGAAAACAAAAAAAATTCATCATTCTCTCTTTGCTTTTGCCAGCAGTGGATCCTACCAGCCAAATACTAGAAGCAAATGAGTAAGTCTAAATAACTGCCTTGCAGCTGTTCCAAAGAGAAATCCAGAGCAGTTTCCATTAGAATGGCCTTTCATGGCCAGAGCCAAAAACCACTTCTCCCACTCTGTGCCATTGAATACATCTCTATTTTCTCCTCATTTTGTTTGAATTGGAGTGGAAGAGATTTAAACTATCATTGCCACAGAATGGTTATCCTTCTCATAATGTGCTTGAGAACAGGCTGCTGTGAGCTGGCACAGCTGTTGTCACCCCTTCCCCAATGAAGGACAACACAATTTGCATTTTGGATTTGGTGCCCGAGTTTCTGCAGTCAGCAAGTGTGTGGATTTTTTTGTCCCCCTTGAACTGAATAAACAAATTAGCCTTGTTACCAAAACAGGCCTCTTGTGGTGGTAAATACAGCAAGCAGGAGAACAAGAGGAAATGGTGAGGCTGGAAAAAACAATTTGTGATTAGAAATATATCCATTCAGTTACATTCATTATAGGGGAAACTAAAATATCAGTGTGCTTTTTTTAAAAATTATTTTACTAGATGAGATTACTGGAGGTTCAAAATGCATCTCCATTTTAAAGTAGACCAATATTGCCTTAAAGGCAACTGTTCCGTAAAGTGTGAACAAGTTAGTTATAGACACCCCATTATTTTCTAAAGTTCTGAGACAAAGATTTTTCTATATTCTGTTTATATATTTTACAAATATCTCAATATATCAAAGAAACCCAAATTGTCTAAGATATATTTCATTAAATAAATGTACTTGCTGTACTTTACTGTGTTGTAAACACAGAATAGTCTTCTTATTTCTGTCTGCAAATCTCTATTTCCAGTCCCAAAATGAAATTTGCTATGCATTTTGCTTGTAGGCTAAACCCTCCCAAGTGCTCACTTTGCTGGTTTGCTTGGTGAGGAGAAATGGGAGGTATGCCCTGGAGGTGGAGGCAGCCCCAGTGTAGCCCACAGCGTTTTTTCAGCATAAAATTGCTATCTTTGAGCTGCTGTAGCCAATAATTAACTCCCAGCTTGGTTTACTAACTGGGCTTAAAGGATGCACGTTGTAAATCATGGAATTATCTATGCATGAAAACTCATTTGGGATGTTATGGATGCAGATTTTTTTTTCCCCTCCAACTGCTTCCACTCTGGCTTTCGAAGTGCACAGACAGGACTCTGTGTGCTGCACCTCTCTCCAGAAAACCCCTCCCAAGGTGGGGGTCTTTGGTAAAGGTCTGTCCTGCACTGCACTCATCCTCACAGCAGCATTCAGGGGCTCACAGCCCTTTGCAACTGGGCAGCTGGGGGTGAACTGGGCAAGAAAGTGAAGCAGCCCAATCAGCTTCATGACAAAGATATTTTCTGAAGGCATAAGAGGTGGAATATTTCAGTCACTAAATGAGATGATGGAATATAATTGTCTTCCTGTGTCTCCCACAAAGCCACGAAGTGTTGAGCCTGTGCCCATGTTTGGCTAGTGTTTGTGAAGCTCAGCTTGTCATGAAAGCTACTCCGAAGGAAAATAAGTTTTAAGAGCTTTGCAGAAGCCCTTTCTGTGCTTTGGAACACTTGGGCTTAAGTACCCAATTTGGGCTCAATATGCTCTACCTGCTCCACAGCCAATTACTTTATTTTTGCAATATCTCCACATTACAGTGGGGATCTCCCTTAGAGCTGGGAAGATAGATAAGGGGTGGCAGAGAAAAAATAAATCCTTAGTAATCAACATATATGAGCTGTTCTAGGAATGTAAGTGAGGGTGTGATGATGTAGAACTATGCTCTGATTCAAACAGTCTTCATTTCCTCCTCTACTGGAAAACTTCCCTATGAACATTTATGTAGTACTTGTGAGGGACACAGCTCATCTGAAAATCCTGGATCTGTGGAAAAGGAGCAACAATACAACAGTGTGTGAATTGCTGGCTAAGCTGTGGATAGATGAGGTCACTCTGTCTTTTCTTTTTCAATCTTTTAATTAATTCTATCTTTCAATTTCTTGAATCTCCTTTTACTTGCAGAATTTTGGAAGGTCAACAACCTTGCTGGTTTTATACACAATCTGTGGAGGTCATAATCATAGTTAATCAATGGGATCTGTGTCACTAGTGAATTATACCCTTCAAGAGTAAAACTGCCTCTTTTCTCACTGTTGCTGGTGGCTGGGTCTCTTTAATACACTGAGTGCCTAAAACGTTGAGCTGCATTTTCAAGTATAAACTGTAGGATACAGAGAAATTTTCAGTTTAATTTCTAGTAGTTTGGACATTTGTAACCTCTGAGATTCTGTAGTAATACAGTCTGCTACAGAAGAATCCTAAAAATTATTGGATGCACTAGCTGTTGCCACATGATCCTTAAGTAACTTTATGCTTTAGGATGTTTTAATAGCATTAAAGGGATCCCCTTGCAGAGAGATTAATTTCCCCGTGTCTTGTCAGCTTTGTGAAGGCCAAAATGAATCTAGTGAAATGAAGTAGTCTGCTGTGACAGAGCCACCCCATCTTATTATACAAATTTCTTTTTAAATCTGTTGGATGGTTACTTTGGAAGATGCAATTCTGAAGAGGAGGAGCCATTCTATGTTGGTGATAGGGTTTCCTACTTCCATTGTGCAGATGAAAAATATGTCTGTGCATAAGGCTATAATGAATCAGGACCCTTGTCTTGTGACTTCACTTTTTTTTTTTTACTTCTACTTTTATCTTTGAAGGAAACACATCTTTTCTGCTTTATTTTAAAGCTTTTCTTTCATGTGCTGCAGTTTGAAAAGTAGTCTATGTTTTTCATTAGATAATGGACAACTGTTTTTGCAAATTGGATTTTTTTTCCTCATCTGTTACAACTTTACTTTCATAAACCCCGTGTTTAGCAGTTGTGGGTTGATGAAGTATTTTCATATTGATTCAATTATGCCTATACTTAACTTGCTTATCCTTATTTTAAATATATTCTTAATTTATACCCTTCTTTGGGGATTTTGAAGTTGGTAGTTCCCTGAAGTTTTTCAGCTTGACCCCTTCTGGTATGTTGGTAAACTTAAGATATTTACACAAGCTGAAAGCAGTGGTACTGATTTCCATTTACTGCTGCTCTAAAACAGTTATTATGGTTTTGTAGTCTTAGTTTACCACACCAATATTAGAAATATGAATTGCTTTTCATCTCCTCTGTGTTCTGGGTAAGAAAACAGGAGCATGTAGACTTTAATTCAGCAAAAGACAAAAAAGAGAGGAGCAGAGTGTGTTTGGAGAGTTTAGGGTTACGATATTTTTTAAGAGACTTCCTGGATATGGATTTTTTTTTTTTTTGTTTTTGTGGCTTATAAGTTTGAAAAGTGCTGTAAAAGTCAGACCTTAGTATTCAAAGAATGTTCTGCTCTGCTTCTCTTGACAAGAAATAGGTGCACCATGAGTACTGGGGGTGGGGAGACAGTGACCTGCCTTTTTTTGTTTTGTGGATCAAGGAACTCTCCAAACTCTGAGATTGCAGAGGGGTTTGTAAACTGATCATCGTCCCCTCAGGCACCTCGTGCTAATGCTTTGTTTAGGCAGGATCAGTCAGTGGTATTTGAAAACTTTTTGATGTTTGTTTTCCACCCCAAGCATCTCTCCATACACAGCCCTCACCAGGTGAGCTGTCACTCACCATGGAGCTGGCAGGATCCAGAGATCCCCTCTCGCCTTCTGCTCCAGGCAGACTGTGTTCTCCACTGCTGTCTCTGCCCCAGGAGGGACAAGTAATAATGGGCTGCTCTTCCAAGGACATCCAATAGTCAAGCTGCTGTGGATCCAAATCCTCAGCCTGTTCTTTATAGTGTGATGCAGAGGTGGTGCAGAAGCAAGATGAATCAGGCACAAAACATGGGAAAGCTTACATGGGCTCTGCTTCCCAGTGTTCCCACTGGCACCCCTGTAGTGTGATCCCATACAACCAGAGGAGAGGAGACAACCAGACAAATAGTGCCTGAAAAGGCCAGTGCCAAGGTGAATTGAATAACTAATTGCTGAAAAAGAGTGAGTTTTATTTATTAAGTCCTGGTGCCAGATTTCCTGGTCTGTGTGCACTGTGCTGTGGTTATAACTATGTCTCATGATATTAAGAGATTAAATTCCATGTACTTATGATTTTCTTCTTCTTTGATTTGGGACAAATGTTTCTTGGATCATCTTCATACGGTGAGAGGAGACTTTGCTTTTAGCCTGATTTTACTCCATTTTTCTTTATCTGTCGTGTTGGTTTATAACTCAATGTTTACTTCTTCCACACAGATGCGTCCTAGAGGTTTAGTTAACATGGGCAATTTGCAGCTCAGTTTGTTTTAAACTTCTGTTGAGATATACTGAATGGATGAGGTAAATCTCTGGGCACCACACATCTGGCTTACACAGGCAGTGAAACACACTGAGTGAAACTTCAGGAAATTAAAATATAAACTTCCCTGCCCCTTTTCCTGCAGGGGCAGGAGAAGGGATGGGGTCTGCCTGCTTGCATGTGCCTTTGTGGCATGTTAACACTTTGAGTACTGAGATACAGTGCATTTCTCTCCTGCTTGAGCCTTTCCAGTCAGCATCAGAGCTAAATGTGATGCCTTGGGATTTTTATGTTTCTGACCTGGGAGGTCAAAACTTTCCTTTAAGATATACAGTGCCATCCAAGAAAGCTGATCATCTGGAAGTCCCCTGTTGGAACCTTTGCCAGCAAACTGTCTCATCTTCTGCTCCTCTTTCCTGGGCCGGGGTGGGGTGGCAGTGTAGGACATGAAAAGATTACTTTTACAGGAGGTCCCAGGTTTTAGATTAGAATGCTTTAAAAACAAAACTTCTCCAAAATCCCTTACATGAACACAGCATTTTGTTTTTCTGTCTTCAAAATGAGAGAAGCAGCAAGTGAGCCTCATGCTAACTTCTCTGAAATTGCTCAACTGCTGTCATACTTTTAAATCGAACAAATCTGGCTCTGCAGCATTTTACATACTCTTATGTATGTACATACATTCCACCTTGGCTTGGCATTTCATGATTAAGTCATATTTTTTGCCATATATTGGTTCAGGTTTCAAACAAAAAGGTAGGGGAGAATATTGCACAATCAGGGAAAAATTCACATTTTAAGCCCATGTGCAAAACAAAAATACAAAGAAAAAAAAAAGGAAAAAGAAAGTAAAACCATAATACTGGCCACATTTTAAATGTCTGGATTAAAAATATATGTTTTTCCAGGTGTAGAAGGCCTCTTTCCATAGGAGCAACAGTGGAGCAGGAATCATTACATGTGGGCAGCAGACATCTTAAAGAAAAAAACAGTGACAAATACACAGGCAAAGAGAATTTATTCAAGATCACAAATATCCACAAGATCCTGAATCCAGATATTCCTACAGAGACTAAAAATCCTGTGCATTGCATAATTAATGCAGATGTTGGCAAGCTTTTATAAGGGCCACTAATTCATTCATATGACTTCCTCTCTCCCTCAAGGGTTCTTATACTTGACCTGTTATTACTACAAGGTCTTTAACCAAAGAATTAAATCCAGATGTCTTGTAGCTAGGTCTCCTTTTGTTAAATGTCCCTTATAAATATATTTTTTTTTATATGCAACAGATCCTACATGAGAACTTTCAAAATTTCTTAAACAATTAAGGCTAAAAGGCTTCAAACCCAAGGGTTGATGTATCCTAGAGGAGCAATAAAAGAATTATACTCACTGTGCTGAGAAATACTATTTAGTCTAATTTCTTATTATCCTGGGACTGCAAATGTTTCTGGTCAATGTTTAGGCTGGAGGTAAAATCTTTCTTAAAAGTCTTTTTTCTTTAGCATAAATTTAAATGTCATGTAGTCCATTTGGGATATAGGTGGAAAGTTTTGTATATTGCTTTATTGGAATTGGCTTAATTGCATTGACAAATGTAGAAATGAAAAGAAACAGAAACAACTTTGGGTAATTCTAAGGAGATCTTTATCAGATACTATTTTCACTTGAGTCAAGTTACGAATTCTGTTTCCCAGTTCTGTACATTTTTGTTTTCAACAGAAAGGTTAGGTTACCTGTAGCACTTCCTGCAGAGTAACCGGAGCTGTCCAAAACCTATGGTTAACTTTGTATGTTTTAATGGGAAGAAATTACCATCTTTTAGTGTTGTTGATCTGTTCCTTGATTTGGCTTCTTACCTGCATTGCTAAAACTGGTTCTGTTTTTGTAAAAATTCAAATTTATTCAATAGAGATCCAGAGCAATAAAAGCAGAAAGGCAAAGGCAGATCTTATAAAAAGAGACTTTTTTGACATGTGTTTCTTGATTTGATTTTTTTTTCAATTATTATTTTTGCATCTTTGTTGTTTACCCATGCTAAACAAGGAACTAGGATGTTATTCAGAGGGGTTTCTTTTCTTAAGGTTTGCCTTTTGGGAATTGCACCTTGAGTAATTGAATGGAACTGAAAAAGCAAGCTCATTAGGCATTTTCTTATAAGCCAACAGTTTTATCCAAAACTTCCACATTCTAGTGGAATATGGGCTGGTTTGTTGTCCCCCTAGCTGTTCTCAGCAGAGTACTCTGCAAAAAAAATTTATCATGTGTTCTCTGACATAGCCACGACAACAGTTAATGCAGGAAATAAGGTTGGATGCTTTTAACACTAGTTAAGCCAAATGTTACTTTTCTTATTCCTTGACTCACTCCTATTTCAAATTGGAATAAGTCAATTCTGGTGAGTTATATTTAAAAGCATTGTGTATTTCAAACCATTTCTAGAAACGTGGCTGGTGCTCATAGAAATGCTATGTCATGCTTCCTTTATTGTTCATAAAAGCAGTTTTTATGGACATACGTTATTCCTCGTGAATCATGGTCTTAGAACATACTAACAATCTTTATTTTGGGTGTTCTTCCCACGTTTTAAGATAGGACAAGAAGGTATACCTATGATGGAAAATGGAATGAGTTAAAAGCTGCTTGGAAATGTAATGCACATTTCCTCCTCTTTGAAGACCTATTCTTCTGCTACAGTCAAACAACAGTTCTGTGCACTGATAACATAAATAAGGTGTCTAGCAGAGTTAATTTTTCTTAATTATGAATTGCATGCCTTTAACTGAATCTCTCAGCAGATCTGCTTGGCCAGAAGCTTGTTTTCTATGCAATTTACAACTACATCAGAAATCATGCTGGCTCCCAGAGCAGATGGAGCCATTTCTGGTTGTTTCTAATCTGGTTGCTGTTACTAGATTTCTCAGTGCAATTGTTTGTGAGTTGTGGAATGCCATTTGGTCTGAAACAATAAATTTGTTCTGAAGCGTGTTCCTTTCCTGTCCCCCTCCCCGCTCTTTGTGTATGTCTTAGCCATGAAGGCAATCATATGTTTTCAGTTCTGATGTCATTCCGGGTTTTTTTTTTTTTTCTCTCTCTTTTTTTTTCTCTCTTCTTTCAGTCCACAGCCATGAGTGAACCACAGTGCTACTACAATGAAACCATTGCCTTCTTTTATAACCGAAGTGGAAAATATCTAGCCACTGAATGGAACACTGTCAGCAAGCTTGTAATGGGACTGGGGATTACCGTCTGCATCTTCATAATGCTGGCCAACCTCTTGGTTATGGTGGCTATTTATGTCAATCGCCGATTCCACTTTCCTATTTATTACTTAATGGCCAACTTAGCTGCTGCGGACTTTTTTGCAGGGCTGGCCTACTTTTACTTAATGTTCAACACAGGGCCCAACACGAGAAGACTGACTGTAAGCACCTGGCTTCTCCGTCAGGGTCTCATTGATACCAGTCTGACAGCCTCTGTCGCCAATTTGCTGGCCATTGCTATTGAGCGGCACATTACGGTTTTCCGGATGCAGCTGCACACTCGGATGAGCAACCGCCGAGTGGTCGTTGTCATTGTTGTTATCTGGACTATGGCCATCGTCATGGGCGCCATACCGAGTGTCGGATGGAACTGTATCTGTGATATCACCCACTGCTCCAACATGGCACCGCTCTATAGTGACTCCTACCTGGTCTTCTGGGCTATTTTCAACCTGGTCACTTTTGTGGTCATGGTGGTTCTATATGCTCACATCTTTGGGTACGTTCGCCAAAGGACTATGAGAATGTCCAGACACAGTTCTGGACCCCGCAGGAATCGGGACACCATGATGAGCCTCCTGAAGACTGTGGTCATTGTGCTTGGTAAGTGCTTTCTTTGCCCACCGTGTTCTCCCTTCTCTGTTTCTTTAGGTGATTTCAGTAATGCATGGTCAGCTCCTGGGGGTCAGCAGATTTGGAAGACACTGGAAGAGGTGCAGACAGTAAAAACACCCAGAGTTCACTACTGTGACCACTGGGACTATCAAGCTTACTTATGGAAGTCGATGTGGCATGGTCACTCAGCCCTTTAACATGAAACCAGTGAAAATCCAAATGTAATGTGGTGGGGTTTTGCAGCAACGCATGTTTAAAATCTTTTGTAGCAACTTATTGCTATAAAATGCTTGTCCTTTTGCTTTTGAAGATGCCAAATGGCTTCAAACTTAAAATAGTACATGGAAGGCTCGGTATTCCACTGAAATATCTGTTGTCTCCTTTGTGCCACCTGAAAGGTGTTGTGTGTATTCATGTGAAATTCCAGTATATGGAGGACAGTCAGGAGCTACAGGCTATTCACAAAAAGATTGTGTGTTAAGCAGGACTGCACCCAGTCCTATAGTGTTTGGTGCATTTGCTAATACAGGAAAGTAGCATGTGAGATACTGGTGTGCTTCAGCACACTGCTCAGGAGGTGCACAGGCTTCAGAGTGTGGCCTGAGGAAAATACCGTAACACTTTTTGGATTCAGGAGGTTATTGTCATTTTGTGAATAGTTTTACTTGGGTTTTGTCTGGGGCTCCCAGTTTCCGTATGCAGAAGCACAGCCTAAAGGCTGCATACTGTTCCCTGTTGATCTTCTTTGCTGTTTGTTATGTTCTTTGTTCCTGCAGGTGATAGTGAGCTGAAGGCAACAAGGTTGTAAACAACCTGCACAATAGTGCAGGTTGTCTCCTTGCCCCAATATGTGTTCTCACCTATTAGGTCTTCCAGTACAGTACATGGGTCTCCAGGTATCCCAGTACCCTGTTGCATCAGATGATTGCCCTAACAGTTCATAAATGCAATTGTTATGCAGTCCACAAAGCCCAAAACTTAGCCCCATTTCTGTCTTTGACATTATGGTTCCCGTAGGTTTATGCTGTGAATTGAGCTTTCTGTCACAAACGTGGCAGAATGGTGGCAGAGATTCGGTGTGAGTCACTGTGTCAACTCACTTTTTAGTTTAAGAATTTACATGTTGTACTCTGACCTAGTGATTTGCTTTTTAACCAGAATATGAATTGTGCAGTTAAGTAACCTGTTAAACCATTGATAAGATGTATTCTTCCACGTCCTGCTCTTCTCTTCAGGGAAAGAAGTTATATGAGTTTTCCAAGGGACACTGTAGTGGTTAGTGAAACCTCTCCTGACTTCCTGGTGGTTCAAAAATCTGTCCTTTCCCATCTCCATGATTCTCATGGCAGAAGGCAAGATGAGGTTAAGAATACAAAGAAAATTTGCAGTCCTCTTTTAGGAAACAGTTCTCTGTTTTCCTTCCTGAAGACATTATTGTTTATATAGTATTTTCTATGAGATAAAAGACTGGCTCAGACTTAAAAAAAAAAAAAAAAAAAAAAAAAAAAAAAAAAAAAAAAAAAAAAGCAAAAGACCCCAAAACAGCTACTAAAAAAAAAGTGGATGGAAAATAGTAGGCACTTCTACTAATGCAATGTGGAGTTGTAGCAATAGTCACTGAATAAATAGCAAATGTCAGCTAAACCCAAGCATGTATGGTGCTAGAGGTATGTGTATGCAGCAGGAAGGATCCTTCTCTTGTGAGAAGAGGTCAGAGGAAAGATGTACAGGCCACTCACTGTGGCCACAACAGTAGTGGTATACAAAGAACGTAAAGTGACCCATTTTCTTCCCTAATAAGTATGTTTTTTTCAGGTATTGTTCTAGAAAGAGTGAAACAACTCCAGGGGTTAAGGGGCATTAGCTAAACTGAAGGTGAATTCAGTTTAGCTGCAGATGTAGCTAAGAAATACCTCTGATTCCTCATAAAGGTGAGATTTTTCAGGACTGCAAGTGGCACATATTGAAGCTTTCTTCAAAATTCAAACAGGATCTTATTTCTTGTTACTGCTGCAGTTCATTCAGTGTTTTGCACACATTGTACTTAAGTATCTCTTCTAATCTGCATAAAGTACCATTTATAGAAAACAATAACTTATTATTTTATTAAATCTGTTCAAAGGAAACAAAAATGCTCGTAGGTTATGACACTCTTCATCATTATTGCAGCTCCCACCTTGGTATTATTTTGCAAAGGGTTTGGGTTTTGGTTTTTTTCTTAAGCAATGGTTTAAGTGGTTTCTATAGGAAAACTAGAGGAGGTCAGTCATAGGCCTGTAGTGTAAAGAAGCAGCAGTGTTTTCACCTCCTTACCACCTGGGAGGCACAGCTGCAAGATAAAGATGGCTGGGACACAGCTGTGGGTTTGTTGTGTAAATTATTTTAATTTAAGAAATAAATAAAGAAAGAATAGACTGAAGTCAAGAATTAGGCTTTGGAGTAACCACAGAGACTTTGGGGGAGTTAAATATTTGTGCATCATGGTGTTACCAGACTGCAACTAATTTGCAATGCAAGGTGTTACCAGATAGGAACTAATGAAAATTTCTCATGGTGTATGTACACCATGAGAAATTTTCATTAGTTGCCATCAGATGGGGAATACCATCCCATATCGCTGAATTTGCACTTCAGGGGAGGATTGTTTTGTGGTTCTAAAGAAGAAAAGCTAAGCATCACTTCAAAGCACTTCTGGGCAACAGATATCTCGGATATCAGCAGGTATCTCTCAAGCAAACAGTGTGGTCAGCATGTTGATCAGGCAGGTGTGGTGGTGCTCTATCACTCTTTGCAGTCTACTTGTAAGTCTGGCTTAAAGTTTTCTTAAGCAAAAGATTTAATTTCAAGGGCCATACTTCCTGAGTGCCTTCTTCAAAAGGTAGTGCTTCAAGTTTATCTACTGGAGCTTTGGGAAGGGGAGGAAAGGTGAGCGTGTTAGTCTGCATGGAGCAATTTGCTGAACATTTATCTCATGTTATCTGGCTTTTTCTACATCAGTGAACCTCAAAAACATGGAGGAAAATAACCCCTGCCTTTCTTAATGGTGCAGATCAGGGTAATAATACATTACTCAATACACTGGTTTGAGGCAGAAACCAACTTTTTGCAGGAAGTGAAGCTGGGAAGGAGAGTAGTTTATTCTGGAGATGCCTCTCCCTCCTCTCCTCCTCCTCCACAGCTGAGTGGGGAAGGGAGCTGGTTTGTGTCATCCTACTTTACACAGGAGAAGACAATTCATTTTGGAGGAGAGGGAGGGTGCCCTGGGATTGAAAGGAAAACAGAACTGGGGCTCTGGGTAAACCTGTGAGCGTTGGAAACCATTCCTCCTTTTAGAATCTTTGTTAAAATGCTGCTCAGCCGTAAGTAAGCCCATTGTGAATTGGACAGCAGTGAACTGTTCATTTGACTTTTAAACTTCCATAAACGGGTGTCCTGGAATTGTCCTGCTGGCTGCACTCCAGGCAAAGCCATGCTGCCGCTGCTGGAAGCAGAAGAGCATCTTTCCCCCTGTCTGCATTCTCACTGTGTTTGGGGGGCAGGAGGGGGAGGGAATAGCACAAGGGCTTCTTGTTCGTTAGCTGCCTAACACGGCCTGCCCTCCTCATGCCTTGCTGCCTTGCTCCAAGAGGAGAAGAGCTGCCCCAAAGGGGTGCAGTCCTCCAGGCAGTGATGCTGTCAGCATGTGTGGGGAGGGTGCCAGCTGCCTCTGACAAGAGGGTGATTGTGTGGGGAGGGCTATGGCCGCTTGACGCACTGACTGGAGCGGTCGGGATCTGGCACACTGCGTCATCCCACAGAGCGGGTGGGATGCTGAATCCTAGGAACAAGTCAAAAGCAGAGAACAGTTTTATTTTTTTTTTTCATGCCCTCTTGTTTTTTCCTTGAGTAAAATAGTTTAAACAGAAGGAAGTGATTTCATAGCTGAGCCCTTTTTTTTTTTTAACAAGGCTGCTTTTGAAATCTTTCAAAAGTAACAAGGAACATAAAGCTCTTTCTCTAAACCATGCCTTTCCTTTGCATTGGAACTAAGGAAGGACTGATCTGTGTCCTGCACATAGCTATAAAATCATGTCTGGTTTGGCTTGCAGCTCAGTGACACTTTGCCTTTCACCACCACCATGTGTTCCCTTTAAATGAGCAATCAGGGAACAGGCAGAAACTGAGCAGATACATCAGCTGAAACTTGGCATCCTCTCTTCTGTTCTCCACTTTTTCTCATGTTACATTTAAAGACAAAGCTAAACTGTTTTTCTACTGGGGATCATAGTTAGACTCTGAAAGCATTTGTCTGGGCCAGTTGTAGGTTTGGCCCAAAAGTAAATGACAATATCTAACTATTGTTTTAAGAAGTAGTAAGAGCACCAAATTAAGGATTTCAGAGCCCAGGCCTGGATAAACTAGCTCTGGTCTGGATTTCCTTGGCCTGGAATCAGTCATGAAAGGCTAGGGTCTTTGAGGTATTTTCAGGTGCATACCTATATTTGTAGAGAAGTACTGGCTTAGAATGTTGCTGTTGGAAAGTTAGCCTGTATTTCTCCTGCCTAAATGCTGATTAAATATCCATCCTACTTTGTCACATCTTATTTTTACAGTGTGGATAACTCTACCATATACCTCCGTATGCATATTTGGGCATTCCTGTCTGTTTAGAATTCAGACTGTGAGATTGTGATACTGAGGGTTTATAACTGAATTTCAAATAAGCATGATATGAACAACCCTTCTTATTTGTATTTACTAATCCTGATGATTAACCTTCTATGTTGGGTGAGTTCTCAATGTTGTTTGGCCAAAATTAGGCATGCCTGTTGAGCCAAGAACCACAGCTAACCCCCAGGATGCAGGGAGACCAAACAATGAATTCAGACTTGTTTACCCTTTATGTTCCTGGGAAGTAAAAAGACACTTAGGATTTTCCTGACTGTAGAAACATCCACTTTGTTTGCAGGAATGTGGTTTACTCTTTAATATTGAGAAACTAATGTGGGCATAGATAAAAGGAGAAGGTTCTTTTTGTATAAACTTTGAGTTTGTATAAATTTTGATTTAAAGGAGTCTCACTGTGTTTGAAGACAGTCCTTTACTTACTATAACGAAGAAATAAATGTAGGAAAAACATCTGGAAGTTCAGTATAAACATCTGGAAGGGTAGAACTGCTCAGTAACAGCTTTTTTCCTGCCCTCTCTGCAGCAGTTATGAATTGCATGAGACTTATTTTTGTACTTTTGTAGCTTTTCTTTCACATCTAGGTACCAAATGGGGTTAGAAAACAGCACAAAATGAGTGTTCACATATGCTGTAGCTACACCATTGAAGCAAATAAAGTACATTATTGATAACTTTAACATTTCTGAATGGTTGTTTTGACATGCAGTCTGCATCTTCACTCCCTTTTTCTTCTCATGCAGTAAAAGCACTTGATTATCAGTAGAATATGAAAAGACTTAAATAATGCTGCAACCTGACTGACAGCACATAGTGTCTTGACAGAGGCATGTATTTATTTCCTAATCCCTCATGCAGCATCAGGTAATTAACTGGAATGGTTTAGCTTTGTCGGCCTCAAGACTTAAACAATATGAAATACGTTTCATCAGTTACCAAGCCTGTGGTCCTGGACTGAGATAAGGATGATCATGTCTAGAAAGAGCTTGGTTATGGTATCACTCAAACTTTGACAGATCTTCCCTGCCCATGGAATGTTATTCCTGCAGGCCAAAGGAAGCATCAGCCCTCTTAGCACAGTGTAGCTTATAAGATGATCTTTTGGAGAAGCTAGGGTTTAACTCTGAGCCCAGTGACTGTAAGAAGACAACTTCACCTATTTTCCTCCTCCTTGAGGAGTCCTGCTGCTGCTGAGAGAGATGAGCTTTGCAGCAGCATTTTTCCTAAGATGACTGAAATTGAGGATGTTGTCTTAGCTTGGAGATGTCCTTCCACCAGGTAGCAGTGGCCTCATGGGGAGAAGAGCAGCATCCATTCCGGTGTTTTTCCTTGTAATTATTGCATTTTCCATAGAGAGTTGGGCTGGGCACAAACATCATGCTGGAGTTCAGATGAGAGCAGCATTTTTCACAGCTTCTTGTCTGGAAGTGGTGCAGTGTGAAGCCATAAATTCTGTGTTACCCTGTGGTCTGCACAGGGGGCCAGTTTAGAGTCACCAACCCTGCCTGACCCCCACGTCACAGAAATGTCGCTTGTGTATTGATTTAATCCTGACAGAAAAACAGGGCAATAAACTCTGTAGTTGGTGCAGGCAATACAAGTCTGAGCATCAATGATTTTTTTTTCTGTTCTAGCACAGGGTTGCAGTTATGTGCAGTCCCAGTGTAGATCAGTATATTTTAAATGTGCATAAACTGTGAATTTAACCCTACAGTCAAGTAAACTGGGAAATGGTTGCCGATGACTGTAGCCTAAATGGAGATCTCATAAGTTTAAAGGATAATATCTTCTTTCATAGTATGGAGAGCAAAGGTTTGTAACAAATGCTTTCAGCGATGCAGTGTGACAGCAGTACTTTCAAGCTGTATCATCAAATATTTGCATGAAAAATAATATTTGCATGAAAAATTGATTAAAATTATTATTTATAGCACATAGTATCTATCCTACTGGATTTTGGATGACTTGGATTTTTCCTTCCTCTCCCTCCTCACCCTCCTCTCCCTCCTCTCCCTCAGCCTTAGGAGTAGTTCTGATTGCTCCTCAAGTGCTTCCTTGCAGGAAAAAACATGAAGTTTATGGAGTCTGTGGTTTCCAGGCCTTGCTATTTCCACTTATTGTGCATTATGTATTATCTTTTTGGTTTTGCTGTTGTATTTTTTCATTTCCCCTTAATTTTTAATTTCCCTTGCATCTTAATGACATTTTAGTATTGACTTAAGTAACAGCGTACTTGAAGCTTGTCAGTAGATGAAGGGGAATAAAAGCCTTCATATTATTGCATATATTTGTTAGAAGGTTTAATTGTGAAATGGTTGTGATTTAAAAACAATAACTTTAACTTTTAGTCAGTGATTCGTAACAAGTGCACTAATATTTTTTTGTTTGTAAATGTAAATATCTGTATTCTATTTTCTTGATAAATACAGCTTGATCACTATATAAATATGGCTTGATCACACGTCTAGCATTGTTTTCTAACAGGAAGACAAATTTTCACAAAGAATTGTTAAAAATCAGTTAGATTTTCTTTTTCCAGTTAAAATAATGGAGGCATGAAAACTTGCCAAGTATCTATGTACAACATAGATATGTAATTGTGCAGTGATTGTAGTGTGTTTTCAATTTAACACCCTTTGTAGGATTTTCCTTGAAAGCTTGATATATTTCATGCTGCTGGTAAAAGCAGTGTGCTCTGTCTCAAAATCGAAGTCACTGATCATTTTTGTTGTCGTTTATAATCCGGCAAATGAATTCTGGTGGATCTTTTTGATTTTTTTCTAGTAGTCCCAAACCAAATCTCTTCCTGTTACTGGTTGGCTGGTGAGAATGCTGAAAGGAAAAATAATAAGGAAGCACAGGATCTGGAAATTACAGTGTGGTCAGTTTGTTTGTGTGATAAACTTGATAAGTAGCTTTCTTTTCCAAAACAAGCCCATGCAAGCTCCACTTGGTGAAGCAGAAGTTAGTGATGCCTTGTATCCAGGCAACTCTCTCTGAACCCAGAGTATGGCTGGATGTGTAGAAAGTCTCATTCTAAATGTTTTGCTTAATTTCTTCACTGACTCTCTCAGTTAATTGCATCCACAGTTATAGCTGATACATCCCTGGTAACTGTCTTTTCTCTGAAGTATTCCAGGTATCCCTACGGCATTCAATGCTTCGCCCTGGGGAATCCATTTAGAAGTTTTCTCCTTCTTTCCCCCTTCAGTTAAAAATCAGAATTATTTATTTTCATTCAGAATCCTTTGAAAATGCACTTTGAGGACCGTCCATCATTTCCCAAGACAGGAATGTGGTTTTATTTTATTTTATTCTTGAGAGGGAAAAATGTCTCTAGTAAATACATTCCTTTAAGTATGATGAAAATGAGGCCTTGTTTAATAAAAGTCTTTCCCCTGACTTAAGTATAATTTATTACCTTTTCAGGGAAAAAATAAATTTAAAAGGCAGATGAAAGCTCTCTTCATTTTTCCAGGAATGGCCTGAAAGGAGTAAACCTTCAGTAGTTCTTACACTTCGCCTTTTGATTAAAAAAAAATTATAAACAAAAACGAATTCTTCTTGCTTGCATAGGATTTGACCTTTTCCAAGAAGCTTCTAAAAATAAATTGCAATGACAAAAGTAGGTATATTTCTCAACAGGCCTTAAGAATTGATTTTTATTTTCCTTTAATTTGATAATAGGATTTGGAAATCACACCTTGACCTTGAAAAGTAGAATCCAAGATTTTCACTTGGATCCAGGTAAAATAACAAAATGCTGACTAAGGAGTGATATTCACTTACTGAAGAGCCACACCAAATCAAAATTAATTGGTAACCTATCTTGCTCTGAGATTGGACTCCACTTAGCAGTGCTACATCCACAAGTAAGTAATCATCAACCTGGACTCCTCCAAAACAATGCAGATGGGCATGCTTTGTGGGACATTTGCCCTAAAACAGAGGCCTTGCTAAATTTTGCTGAATACCCAGGGCAGAAATTGTTACCAAGAAGAAATTTTGAAAATCAGCATGTACAAGAAGCCTCACAGTGAAATGCCAGCACATGACCAAGTCCTGTTGATCTCTCAAAATCTGAGAATTTTGAATTTTTTTGAAGAGAAGATGGGAACCCATCCTTTCTTTAGAAGAGGCAACAATAGTGCTTTTAAAAAATAGCTGCTCACAACATAACATTTTTGTCCTCTAGAAAGCCCATAGTTGCATGGAGACTTTGCTTCTAAATGTTTTGCTTATTTTGTTCATGGACTTTCCTGATTATATTTCTTGCCCCCTCAGCTAAAACTGATGCCTCTTTGGCAACTCCTAAAGGAAAGCATTTTCAGTCTGAAGGTATGGGGTAAGGTCCATGTCCACCCACTGGCTTCTGTTTTAACCTTTGTGATATCATTTGTCTTTCCCGTGTTTCAGCAAACACCACCCAAGTGCTAAGTCGAATTTACAGCTGGACTGCAGCTTCAGAAATTATGTGAACAAAAATGCCAGCTGTTAACTAGTCTCATTGTAAAACTGCATTCAATGAGGCACTGAACTCTTGTTTGTTTCCACCAGTGGAAAGAAAGCACTGACAACAACAGACTGTTTTGTGCAAGAGAAGCAGTGGTCCTCCTTCTGCATTGCTTCATTGCACATGAGCAGTATGATTAAGTATTCTGGGCTTGTTTTTTCTGGGATAATCCATGAAAACAGAAGAAAAACAATTTTCAATATCAAATTATTTTTGCCTTTGTAGTTTCAATGAAACTATGGCTCTTAACATCAAATCACAGAGTTATGCTGATGGCAAAACTTGCTGAGACATTTGAGGTACAGCAGCCAGTCAGTGCAGTGGGAAATGGTCAGAAGTGACTGATAGATTTCAGACAGCAGCTATGATTCCATCCTTCTAGCCTCATCAAAAAAAGAATGTTCATCAAAAAGGCTTAGTTTCTGCATTTTTTTAGAAAAAGGTATTTAGAATCTGAATGTGGAAGGAAAATATGATTCTGAGTTCTTCTGGTGGCAGCAGAACAGCTTCTATTTTCATGTTTCATACTCATGGGGATGCTGTCACTGAGCTCATTGATGGACTACTTGTACTTTTTTTTTCTCTTTCAAATTTATTTTTAGGTTTTTTTCTTCACCTTTTTTTTCCCCCAGGTGGTCCACCGTAAGTTTCTCTCAAACACTTACACACATTTGATACCCTTCTTTAAAGCTGGAAGCAGCAATCACAGCAGAAGATCCCCATCCTTTCTGTAGTCCTTGTTTGGGAGAACTTTGTGTCAGACTGCTACTTTCTTCAGCATAAGAAAATGTCTCTGAAGTTCATTTTCCTGTATCCATATGGAGAAATGCTGATATTATGTCCAAGTGTGCCGCTTGTGTAGCGTGACAGGTCCACTGCTGGACTCATACCTTCTCCCATCAATGCCTAGAAAACAGCAAGGGCTCAGAGCTTGTATGGAAGGTCATGAGACTTTGGAAGCTATGACATCATTTGTAAATCTGAGGTATTTAATTTCCATGCTTTGGTGTTATCCATCAGTCTGCGCTACTTAGTGGTGTACTGGAGATAAGGGAATTGCTCTAAGTGAAAATCCTTGATTTGCAACCCACTAGTAAGCAGGAGAAATTTGAACAGGGATGAGTGCTTTGAAGTTTGTGGATAGGGTGATATAAAGTTTTGCAACTGGGAAAGTGAGAACATGGTCTGTAGAACTGCCCCAGACATACCTGCCATGGGGGTGGCCATGTGCTGCTGTTAGGAGAGTAGCCTCTTGTGTGTTGCAGAGGTTGAAGTAATTAATTCCTTGATATTGGCATTAAAAGCCTATGAGGTTGCTATAAAGAAAAAAGGTTGAGACATGTTTGAGAGGAGTGAGAGAATTACTGAGTAATTCTGTTGCATTTTTTTGTGTTTGAGTAAGAGCTATCTGCCTGCTTCTCTCTGTTTTAATAAAGTACTTGGTATCTGATTACAAGTTTGTTAATATAACCAGAGATATGCAAGAACAGTTAAGATTTTTGAAATATCTTCCTTCATTAAAGAAGTCATCCCCAGAAGAAAAGGGAGGGGATTTAGCTGTTAAAAGGAGGAAAAGTTGCCAAGCTCTCCTGGATTCAGTACCTTCCTTGTTCTTCTAAAAGCAGTTTTAAGGGAACTGTTTCACATCTTCTGGTATTGATATAACCTTAGAAAGAACTTGTTCTGACATATGGCATTGATAAATCTCGTCTTCTCTTGTTTTAAGTTACATTAAGGTGGTCATGTTTTACTTTTCTAGAAAGGTACAAGGAATAATTTAGAGATTAATTTTCTAAGCTCAGTATATAGAGAGTAAAAAGTAATGTGTAAAACTATTGTGGTTTTGTAGAATGGTTGCTACTTTGTCCGTAGACTAAAATTGAAAATGGATAGATGCCATGTTGGGGGACTTAGCTCTAAGGATGCTGGGTGCCCAGGGATCATTGCTGGAAGCCTGCTTGCTGTCTGATACTCAGCCTTGTAAACACACCTGGCCTTCCAGTTGCATTTTGTATTTACCCTCCTTCAGCAAGGAGAGAGTAATATCATGTTGTAGCTTAACTTCTTTCCTATTGTTGTGACACACACACACACGCACAAGAAAAGGTCAAGTGAATGTATATTGGTTAATCGACTGTAATGCCCCTGTAAACCATGGGGACTGAAAATGGTCCTTCATTGAGGGTGAGCTGCATCTGATCCTTGCCTTTTTAGCCAGAGTTCTGCACAAAATTAGTTGTGTGGGTTTCTGTCTTTCCAGCAGAAGAGCTTAGCTTGGTTCACTCTATGGGGAGGAGGGATCAATTTAAGTAAGCAAACAAAGCAAAGTACTTAGCTTGAAATAAGTAATGTAGCATTCTTTAGAAGAACTATCAGCCAATTCACCCATCAAATACCTGAGTGCTGTACTCACCATGTGTAGTCCTGTTAAAAAGCAGAAGGTGTTCAGGTACACTGGCCTGGCCCCAGCAAGGAGGGTGAGAAATGTGGATAAAGCTTTATGCACTCCAGAAATACTAGCTTTTAAGCACATTCCAGAGAACTGATTGATGCTGTTTCCCATGAGATTTTCCTTCTATTTAATTTTTTTTTTTTTATTCTTCACCCTCCTGCCTCTCCTTTCCCTCTATTCCCATCTCCCCACTCTCTTTATAACTTTCTCAGTGTTGCCTTGCCCCTGTTTGGCTGGCAGGCAGGAGCAGCACCTCTGACAGCCAGCTTCACTGCCAGGATCATTTGTGGGAGCCTGAGCTGTCAAAGGATGTTCTGGGGCCTTCACAGTAGAGACCACTCTGTCCTGGATCACTGGTGCCCCATCTCACGTGCCTCTGAGCTGGATTGGGCTGCCAGACTGTCCTGGCTTGTGGCATGGCATAGAAAAGCAATTCCTGGCCTATTTCCAGAAAACAAATTGTAGCCACCTTCCTGCAAACCACTATCATAGGCATACATATCCCCTATATAGAGATTTACTTTTAGAAGAAAGAATAAATGTTTTTTCCCTGAATTATTGGAACCAGGTTGTGAAATGGCAGGCCCATCTGTTCCGTTTTTACCCTGCCAGTTCACCATTTAGGCCTCTGATTGATTTATCTTTCTGATTGTAGGAGAGAAGTACCTCAGCAGGAGGAGTAGGAGTACTTTGCCTGCTGGGTAGGCAGCCATTTGCTTCCCAGCTTCCCTGACTATGCTGATCCAAGAAAGGAGGGCACCAGGATGCAAAAGAGCCTGCTGTCTTTGGCCACTGGCCAGGCACAGGTCAGTTTACTATTGAGATTTTGAGATTTTGGGGTCTAGGGGTTGGGTTTCTTTCCTTGGCTAGCTCTCTCTGTATGCACAGGATCTCAGAGAAACCAACCAGGGCTGAGACACATCCTCTAGTTAAAGGTGCAGAGGATATATTACTTTCCAGGGCTATAACCTCTCCTCAGTGCTCTGGGAAACTCAACATCAAAAAGATACTTTTTTAGATTTTATTTTATTTTATTTTATTTTATTTTATTTTATTTTATTTTATTTTATTTTAATTTAATTTAATTTATTTTATTTCATTTTATTTTTGTAGTTGTCTTGTACTTCCAGTTCCTAAGTCCAGGACTTCACTGATGATCAGTAATTCAAAAAGTAGATTGCACAGAAATAATGGCCAGTTAAGGTTTGATTCATAAGGAAATTGCACCTGTTTGAGTATTTACCATTGGGAGGGATGTACACCCAGAGATGCAGCAGTTTTCTAGGATGCAGTGCATACAACAGTGCCTCAAATTCTAAAATCTCCTGCATTAAAATGAGCTGAGAGAGCTGGCTGGAGCACAAGTTCTGCATTTTTCTGTATAAACATACAGATTTCTCTGCAAGTACTGTTGAAATCTTAGCAGGGACACGAACCAGATTTCAAACCTGGCCTTGACCTTGAAAACAGTGATGAAATACATTAAAGCCTTGAGCACAAAGCATTCATAAGCTTTGTACTTCATGCACTTCACTTTAAAGCAATTCACCTTTCTCCCCAAAGTTTGCAGAGTGGTCTCCTGTATCCACAGGCTACCAAGAAATACCCTTGACTCCTACAGTACAGGGAATCTTGCAAAGTGTTTCTTATGGGATGTCTTCATGGCATATTGCACTGTAGAGTGCAGATTTCCCCCAAAATAACAAAGAAAATATTATACTTGCCAGAGGCTTTATTAGAGAAGCTTGATAGCCTTTTCATTTGAAATTTAAGTTCATTGCCTCTTTTTGCTGCAGTTGCTTTCAAACAGAAGAGATAAATGCCTAACAGATGCAGCAGTTTCACTAAGTGTTTCCTTATGTATGTAAGAAATCAGAAAGCACAAGTAAAAACGCCAGCCCAAGCAGAAAGTGTCTGATACTGTTGTAAAGAGTTAGGTTGGATTTTTTAAATAGGAAGTAGTGTTTGTAGAGTGCACAGCCTCTACTACCCTAATAGAATTGCCTAAATATCTGCAAGTATGCAATTGTGAAAGCAGCATTTTGCAGCAGTGTATTATGGTAGGGCTTCTGTGTGTGCTGACATCTGTGGTAGTAAGAGATGTTTGTTGCCACATCTTGAAACAATATCCTCCACTTCTGTGACACAGACTGACCGTTTTCAAAAAAAACGAGAGAAGTCCACATGCTTGGAAGATGGGTAGTGTATTTTTTTGTTGTTGTTTAAACACCTCTATTTCTCACGCCTCAGAAAAATGAAACACAAAGTTATTGGAAACACCAGGCACATTGCCAGCTTTTTAAAGACCCATGGAAACAGTTATTAGGCTAGCAGTAGGTTTGGAAACTTGATGAACCAACATGAGAGGTATCAGTAAGAGAAATATCTGGAAATATTTAATGATTCAGTAGCTCAGTTCATGTATGAATTGTTCTTTAATTTAGATGGAGGACTTGTGTTAGAATATTTTCACCCTTTTTTTCATTAAAGGGTGTGTGGGCATATTGCAGTTTGTGCCCTTGGTATGAGGGTTTTCCAGGAGACCCCTTATTGCTGTGACCACAGCTGCCCTCTTCATGGCAGTGTCTTCTGGCTTCAGGACTTACTTAGAGTTCAGAGCACTCAAGAGCTGATAAAGACACCTGTATGGTGCTGTCACATTAAGAGTAAGGCAAACCTTTCTGACACATGAAGAATAAAGAAATTTAACAGGAAAATAAACACCCTTGTGTTCCAGCTGGTCCTCAGCTATCAAAGGGACGGGTGGAAGCTGGGCTTAGATCCTGGGTCATAGGCAATCCCACACTAAGTAACAGAAATACAGAGGCGATGCAGCACTCTAAATCCAGCAATGTCCAATAAGCACTAGTCCAATTACAGACTCACAGGTAGAACAATAACATACAATACACTGTAAGCCTAGTCATGCCCAATGAACCCTCACAGCCAGAACAAAAAGGTCTGATGACATTCAATAGCACTCACGACCAGGTACAAAGTGGTATCATTTCATGAGCAACAGAGATGTGGGTTCTTCTTGGATTGCTCATGATCAATACGCTCTCTGTGAAAGCATGCTTGAATACTTAAAATACAAATAATACAGATGACAAAAAAGTGCATTAAGTTGTGAAATGAGTATATGTGTTGGAAGTGTGATGACAACATAAGCTAGCTTTCTGAATTTCCCTTAGTATAGCACTTAGTATAGCTGAGTCTGACCCAATAGGTGTTCCTGTGGGTGAGGAGATGTGTACAGCCCGTTGACCATGTCTGGATACACTGAGAAAGGACAGCTAAGGATAAAGATGTAGACGTGGCAAGTTACAAATGGCTCTCTTCTGCCATAAAATAACTCTTGTAGTTTCTCTTTCCACCTGCCTGGCACGTCTCAACACAACATTTCTCTGGAAAAGACTGAGTTTTTGTGGCGTCCATAAACTATTGCACGTGTCTGTTGCAGTGATATGCAATGCTCTTGCAGGCATTGCTGCCTCTGCCTCCCCCTTTCCCTGTGCTCATGGACAGGGCTCATAGGGTAACCCCTGCCTATGGTCATCTTGCTGCTTATCTCAAAGCCTCCTAACAATGTCTACTGCAATCAGCAAACCAGCTCACCTCTTTCTTATTGATGAGTTTGCTCTTGCCTGTGCACTGCACCATCTACTGTGAACATGTGAATTTTCCACTGGTAAAAGCTTGCATTGCAGCAACATTCAAGCTCAGACTTCACAGCTAGCAGCAGTGTTTTACAGCCACAGCTGAACCTTGGGAGAGCTCTGCATTCAGCCCTCTCCCATCAACCCTGAACTCCTGCACAAAGTAACCCTTATGGATATGGGAATTACTCTGTCATGCAGAATAAGAAGGAAGAGATGAAGAACATCCTGGCTGTGGATCAGTTACAGGTGCTATTTTTGTTGGTTTTTTGTTTGTTTCTTTTATGAATGAAACATATAGCCATATCTGCAGTAACATGCTGCCATAATTGCACAAACATGGAACACATCAAAGCCAGTGAACATCAAAAAGGTGGATTTCAATAGTTGCAGTTTTAATCTGTAGGGAGCTCCCCTGGCCCACAGAGAAGATATGACACCCAGTACCATCTGAGACAGGAACACTGTTTATAACTTACTGGAACAAAACTCTCCTGTTTGGGGAGGGTAAGAGGGGTCCAGCAATACTGCTTCTCCCCATTCTCATTCATTCCCTTTCCCAGGCACACACACCTCAGGTTTTACAAAACCCCATGGTTCAGGTACTGACGCAAGCTTCTCCAGCCATGAGTCAGGTGGGAGGAGAGCAAAGTCCACATAAAGGCTGTGTCAGTAAGGGGGAAGGGTGGCTGGATGTGACCAGGATGGTGTCTCGTGAAGTGGAGCATGGAACTCACCAACCCAAGAGACTCATGTGGCATCCCAACACTGCAGGCTTTGCAGAGTGCTCAGCCAGCTTCACACATGAGCACCACAAAAAGTGGATTAAAGTAGCAGGGAGTGAAAACTGTCCTGAGCAGACCATGTTACTTGCCCCGCACCTGTAGCTTAGGCACTGGTGCTGCATTCTTAAAGGAATTCAAGGTGGTAAAACTTGAATGAGCCTTCTCTAATAAATGCAGTTAAAGACAAGAGGACAGACAATGAAATATATAATTAGTGAGTGCTTGTTTTCAGAAAAATATGTACTGGAAATACTGTGAAATCAACAAATTTACATTAGATCAGTCTGTTCATAGCTATGTATTCTCATGCTCATAGATAATTAATGAGCATGATTACAGTATCAGGGTTTGGATAGCATACAACAGCAAGAACACCAATGACAGTAAAATGCTTGTGGTGTCATTGGATGCCTAAGAAAACTGAATGCTCATTATTTTGAAGGGCAAATAAGTGGGCTCATCCCTTGTTGCTTGTCTCTCCTAGAAAATACCAGGGACAGAGAAATCTCTGCTCCTTTTCTCCCCTCATAACATGCAGAACAGTTAGAGCCCAACAGATAGAAGGCTTGCAGTGGTGGTTGGTTTAGCTCCTTATTACTTAAGGCACAGCTGTGATCAATCTCCAGGCTATAAAGTTTCTAAGAGGGAGCTGGAAGCATGGGCTTTTCCTACAGCGCTGAAATGGCCCCTCTGCCTTGCATTTGTCCCTCATTTAGCTAGCCTGACTTTGGTGTGGCCCCTACTCTGAGCTCTGTAGAAAAATGAGGAGAGGCCAGGAAGTATCACCAGGAACTTCAAATGAAGTCCAGCAAAAGCTGATCTGAGTTTGCCTCAGGGCTTTTTCTTTGTGCATCTTCCCTACACACTGCTGCTGTGTTGGAGTTTACCTCAGTGTTGCTTGAATATTCCATTGTTAAAACATTTTAAAAGAAAATAAAGTCATCTCTGAGTGGTGCCCTTCAGTGCATTGCTGAGTAGTTAGAAGGGTTTTAATCTTTTCTGAAAAAGGAAAAGAGCTTTGTATTTTGTTTAGAACAGCAGAGGTACTTCTTAGAGGCAATTAATTTGCTGAGTAGAAGGATTTTGCAAGAGATTTTCTTACAATGTACTAATTGCTTGTTTATCTCTTTTTTTTTAAAACCCAAAAATTCCTCAGTGGAGGGCCTTTTTGCCTGGAAGGTCTCATTTTATCTCATGCAGTTTCCTGTTTACTTTAGGCGCAAGCCTACAAGTATCTGCTAAAACAAAATAAAAAACCACAATCCTGGAGAAGTCTTTCAGATTCATATATCAGCATGTCTGTCCCAAAATAATCTGACTTGAACTACTGTGTGCAATGATGAACTAAAACATCAACATGAACTAAAACTAAGAATGATCCCACAGGTANTGGGGTTCGAGGAGCAGTACTCAGTGGAAGTGCTTTGATTAGTTAGCATTGCAATACAACATATTTCCTGTGTCCCCAGGTTCTACTTCCTGGGCATGTGCTGGTAATGTTGAGCAGTGCTGGTGGGCACAGCCTTTCTGCTTGGTGTGGTGCATTTTTTTTAACATGGAGCAATACAAAACCTGGGAGCAGGGATTTGAGGAGGTGTCTTTTTTTTGATCCTTTCAAAATCCTTTTGATCCTGTTTCACCCCTTCTGCTACTCTGACAGTTTACTGCCTCCTCAGCCCCTTAGGTGGGCTGCAGACATGTGCAGCTGCTGAATGTAATGCAAGTGGAAATGGTCTTTGTGGTTTGCTAGCAGTCTTGGTCCTTTGCTTCCTCTTCCATCAGGCAACAACAACTGATGTGCACTAGTTCAGTTTTCTGTTTCACAATTCTGCATCCACTGTATTGTTTAAAGCAGGACACAATACAGTAGATAGCCTATGCATACTAAGACTTTTTTTTGAGGACTGATAACTTTGCCAAAACTTCTTGTGGGTTTCCACTGAGTGTGGAGGAGTCTTTTGTTTTCCTTTCAGAGGCTAGCTTTCAATGCAGCTGTAGCGATTGCAACTGTTTGTTTTTGCAATTGCTTGTGGGAGTTAGAGGAGTTACAGTGTCTTTGATGGCTGACTCCCTGCTTGTGCGCTGTCCCTTCCCTTGGAGCAGACATCCTAGCCCTGCACCTAGAGCCTGTTCACACGGAGAGGTCAGGGCACCGTGCTCCACAGACTTGCCTGGAGGTGGCACAGGATCATCCAGAGGGGATTAGACAGCCATAAGGGCCGTCAGATGAGACAGAACATATTAGGCTTGCTTTCTGGATGCTTCATCACTGTCTGCACAAAGTCTCAGGCATTCCAAGTGTGAAGCAAGTGCTTTCGCGAGTATTTTCTGTCTCTGGCAGCCATGGTGTGATCTACATTGTATATCATTATCTGCCACATTTGATGGAACTGTTATTAGTGGTTGTTTTTAAAAGTAGAGTTCTAACCTGCTATACATAATGGTGATCTGCTTTTTTACCAGATCAGCTTGGTCTGCATCTTAAAGATTAAAGATTAAGATTGTTAAAACTGTCTTTTCTGTTTTGAAAAATTCTAGATTGTTTAATCTTCAGCTGGCAAAGATTTTACTTTGGATGGCATATAAATCTCTCATCGCTTGAGGACTGAAGTCCATGGCAAGCAGAGAGTGCTAAAAAGGGAAGAGTTTTCAAGTTCTTGCCCTGCAAAAGCAGCACGTTCACTGGCAGATCCGTGTGGAGCAGCCCCTGTATAAGCACAGCCATGAGGTCTGTCCTGGAAGCAGCATCTCTTCTCTGTGTCACTGTGAGAAACAAATTTGCATTGCCCAGGGGCTGAAGACAGGTGACAGAAGAGAATTATTTCTGTTGTCTTTGACAGCCTCATTAGAGAGGCCAAGAGTTCAGTGGGAACCCCTGCTTGTGCCCAGCAGTAAAAAACCCAGGACAAAGCCAAGCAGCAAGCAAGGCATGCTGCAGAGAAAGCACAGTGTTAACACCTCTGCTTTCCTTGCATAGTAGATAGGGGCTGGATCTAAATGACCTTTGTCTGGCACTTCTCGTGAACACCCCTGAAAGAGATGAAGGTGGCTGGGAGTCAGCCCATTTTCAGCACAGACAGTTATTTCTGTTTTCTGTTGCTATTCAATTGCTCTTTCATGAGAGGGTGGGAGTAAGGGAACCAAAAGTTAAGAGACTTAGCGCCTTTTTTTTTAAACTTCATCATTGTTGTCCCTTGTTATATATGGCCAAGACCTACAGTCTTTTATAGGGACACTGGAGCAAGCTGTCTGCCAGAGGTCAAAGGAGTCACATCCTCAGAAATACGCAGATTGAGTAACCTTTAAAAAAGCATGATAGTGTGCTTTTTTGTGGTTTCAGAGGCTATTTATATGGCAGTCTTTAAGCCAAGCAACCAAGGATGTGGTGCTAACACAGTCCAAGCACTACTCTTGGGTGCTTTTAGGTGCCATACTTTTCTTAGCAGAAGTTAAATTTAAAACAAGAGATCAGACTGCCAAGGGTAGAAGACTATTCCTGTAAGCCAGTGGAAACACAAGGATCTGTTCTGTAAGCCAAATCAAGCTCACTTCTGCAATAAATGCAGTGATTTTGCAAAAGCTTAGTTGTAGGGAGAAGGGATAAGTCATAGCGAGAAGACACATCACTTGTCTAACCCAGGAGGAGTTTTTAGTGACTAATCCTCTAAGTGGATGAGACTGGGATGCCCTCATTTGTAGTCATGAGGGTGTAGCTACATATGCAGGGTTTTACACCAGTGTGTACTGCTGAGAGAAGGAGCCAGCTGAAGATACACCTTTTCCCCCCCAGAAAATGCATGGCAATGAGATTCTTGATGATATTGACTTGAAAGAGAGGCTAGATTTTCTTAGAGCTCTCTTCTGTGTTGTCTGAAAACTTTAAATCTATCTAGATTCTGATATGGTAAATTATTTTAAAAAAAAATACAGGGAAGCTGAGCCTGAAATCCATCAGCAGTAGTGAAATATTTCCAGTCCTGTTCACTGAATTTCTCATTTGAAGTATGGAAAATACTGTTGTTACCACACTGAAATTATATGCAGCAGACAGCAAGCATCCTAATGGGGAATCCAGAGAAATCTGTGAGAGCCAAAAGGTAGCTGCATCCCTTTAAACACAGTGTGGAAATACAGGACAAAACCTGTATTTTCTGCCCTAGATACCAGCCTCATCTAGATAATTTTTAACAGGTACATGTAGAATTAAGTGCCAAAGTCTAGAATTTACCCTTCTGGTAATCTGTAAGGGTATACTTACCACAATCAAAACACGGGTGGTTCTTCACTCAGTCCTTCTGCTATGATGTGCAGAGCCACATCTGTCTGCTTCCCTCTGTTTTAGCAGTTCCATTTGTAGGTGCCTCCCTGATGGTCTGATAGCCTGAATAATGTCTGAATTACCTTAACACTGCTTGGGTGGTGAGGTGTGCAGACAACTCAGGTAATAGTGCCATTCATGTGCAGTCTGCCCAAGACTGCTTTTGCTCTAAGGCACTGGTTTGATTTATTATATTCAGGTGAGGACTAGAAAGGCTTTTCTAACTTGTCCAAAGGCAGGCAGATCTTTCCAAGCAGATTTATCCTGGCATGGCATTCCCTTATCCATAGGGGGCTACCCTGTTGCCCACTTCACTTTGGAGCTTGTGTTCTTCGTTTTCTCAGAGAGGCACAGCTATCAGCATGGATTCTGCTTCTTAAAACCATTTTGTGTGACTGATCTTAATGCAATTCCCTCAAAGGATGTCTACCACAGCTTAATTAGATAGCTACAATCAGATGAATGTTAGTATGCCTGTATAAATTAAAAACATTAAAAGTTTTCATGCAGTTGGGGTAGAGCTGGTAGCACTTGGTAACACTTTCTCCTACTCAGAGTCTGGTATTAGCATGTTAAATAAAACAAGTTTTATTCCTATTAAGGGAATCTACAGAGGCTAATATTTTTCTTCTAATATTATTAGTTTAATCTTATGTAAGAATCAAGTCAGTCCTTTACATATTAAATTGCATCCACCCAGGCTTCTTTTGGAATCTTGTGTTGCAACTGGAGCTTATCCAAACATAATACCAGTAACACTTAATGTCCTTAACAACAAAGGAAAATACAATTAAACAATCTCACATAGCAAAGTTGTTTGATATCTGCTGAACATGCTGTATTGTTTGAGCGTAGTATTCCGACTATGTAGCAGAGTACCAGAGAAGTTATATGGATTTCTGTAGGAAAAGTGGGCAGAACAGGGCTTTTTTAACATGACTGTGAATTATTTTTCTGTGATTAGAACTGCAGCTGCTAAAAAAGCAGCAAAACACCCAAGTCCCAAGCACACTAAGTGTAGAAGAAGCAGAAGCAGGCAGAGGAGAGTCCAGACTGCGAGCCCTGCCTGTAGGGTGCCAGCTGTCCTGCCCTTGCCTCACATGACCTCTTGCAGAGAGCCTGGTGACCTCCAGCTGCCCCACAGCTGGGATCTGAAAGGCTCACCCAGACCCTTCAGACAGGGTCCTTTTGCTATTCAGGAGGAGGTCTGTCCCCCACCTGAAGTCCCAAGTCATTCCTATGAGCTGTCAGGGCCCCTGAAGAGAATCCTATCTGAGTTTGGACTAGGCGGTGTAAACAGGTTGCCAGGTATGAGCTAAAGGTTGTTTCTTGGACCCATTAGAGCAGATTCAGAGGAGGGCCAAGATGATCAGAGGGCTGGAGCAGAGGCTTAGAGCATTAGCTTTGTTCAGCCTGAAGAAGAAAAGGCTCTGTGAAGAACTTACAGCAGCTCTCAGTACCAGAAAGGGGCCTTCAAGAACACTGAAGAGGGACTTTTTACAAGGGCATGGAGTGATAGAACAAGTGTGAATGGCTTTAAATGGAAAAGGAGTAGATTAAGATTAGAAATTAGGAGGAAATTTATTACTAAGAGGGTGATGAGGCCCTGGAAAGGTTGCCCAGAGAAGTTGTGGCTGTCTCATCACTGGAAGTGTTCATGGACAGTGCCCTGAGGAACCTGAGGAAATGGGTGGCGTCCCTTCTCGTGATGGGGAGGTTAGAACTAGATGTTTAAGGTCCCTTCCAACCCAAGTCTTTCTGGGATTCTATGATTCTTGCTTCTAGTTTTCCCAGACATCTCTTGCCTGCTTTTCTTTGTCCTGTGACCCAGGGAGACCAGTACCAGGAGCCTCTTATCAGCTGGACTTACGTGTTCATTTTCCAGCCAAGATACCAGCACTGATTTGGGACTGTAGGAGTATTTGTTTTCAAGTTAGAGCATAAAGACTTGTCTAGAACACCAGAAAATTGAAAGAGACACCAAAATTTACTCTGTGTGTCAGGTTTTTTGGCAACAGAGAAACTCCACGAGGACTACTGTTTGTCTTCACACAGAGATAAATAATCAGATTGCTTTGGTAACAGCCAAGCTTTTATTCAGACATGAGCTTCACATATCTTTATGAATTCAGAAATCAGTCGGAATGCTGACCACTGGCATTTAATGACTTCCTGTTTTTGTCTAAAATGCTTTCTATAGATAAAAGCCTTACTTTCTCCCTTTGAAGAGGGGCAGTGCACCATCTCCCTCCTGCAGTTACTAGATCAGGGGCAAATTCAATTTTTCTTGTTTTAAGGGATTCAAATGGATACAGATAAAATGCAACAGGATTAAGCTTTTGCTTTTATTTTTGGAATGCATTTTGCACATTCCTCATTGTTCTCTAAAACCATTACAAGTATGTTCTGAAAGAGGACTATTCAAACACCTTTGGTTTGCAGATGTCGTTTGAGAAACCTTCCTGGTCTCCTCCATTTGCACTAGTACTGGAGTTCTCCTTCAGAGATGTCAGCTGTGGAATACTTGAGGGTGGCTGGATCAGCTGGCCAAAAACCAGTACACTCATTTGCAAGACTGCAAGCATCAGGGGGGGAATTACATCAAGTGTTAACCTGGGCTAGAATTTGGTGAGCACCCGTGAAATAGGCAGATCACTTCTGGTGGCTTGCTGCTGCCCAGTTTCATTTTCTCTTCAGTTAGTTTTATTTTGTTATTGGTCCTCCCCAGTCTTTTCTGTCTTTTTGCTGTTTCACACTGCAAAAGCTTTAGATGCTTGAGGGATACGAAAGATGCTTGGAGACCATGTGGTATTGGAAACTCCCACATCTGGTGCTAGGCTCTGGCAGGACCACCTGGTGGTGTCCATGTGGGAAGACATGCAGCAGATAGGATGTCCAGAAGGAAAGCCAGGAGTCCAAGCGTCAGCATACCCTGCCTCCAGCACATGCCAGTAAGCACAAGGTGCTGCAGAGAGCGAGCTCACAAAGATTCCCACAGCAGCCACTTGGGAGTCTGGCTGAGGGGAGACCTGCTCTTCATCACCTCTGGTCTGGATTTGCAAAGTGGAGCAGGAGGAGAAGATGAAAGGTTTGGCTTGCCCTGAGATAAGGGAAGGTATGATCACTGTAGATGCAGCCCTACTGACCATAGGCATTTTGTGTCTGCCTGTCTCCATGCTGCTCAGAGATGGTGGTCATGCAGCTAGTGATGCCAGTGGAATTATTGGCTAATGGTTGTTGTCAGCTCCCTGTGTAACACCATAATAGGTCAGATGTTTCTTCAATTGACCCTCTGTGTAGCAGGTATAGGTGCCAAAGTGTGTCTGGTTTAAAAGAAAGGCTTTGATCTAAAGATTTCACCAAGATATTTGTGTGTTTCTCACACAATGAGAGGGGCAATGTGGTGATGTGAGTACAGGAAGAGAGCAGGTAGAGCAGAGGCCAGCCTGTAGCAAAGGAGTCTAGGTGCCAGCAGAAGTATCATTGGTAGTCAAGATGGTGTGTCCCCCTAGAAAGAGTTTTTTACTTTATTTTTTGTGAAATGGAAGAAGATTATGAGGATTGGATGGATGAACAGACACACGTAAAATACTAATTATTAAGGCCCAGAAAGAGGTGATGCTAAGACACACAGGACTTCACTCTTTGGGGTCAAGGCTTGCTGCTTCTCCCAGCCCAGCCAGGGCACAGGCAGAGCCCCAAGGCTGCTTTGATGTTAAGTCATTAACATGTTTTAGACCAGACAAATGTGTGAAGATGGAAACAGATGGGTTCCTCAGAGAAGAGATGGTTTGTTGACAAAGATAGTCATGCCTTAAACACCAAAAAATTCTGTGCACCTTCAAAGGTGAAGACAGATGTTTGAAGCAGACACATTCTGAATTCCTGCTGAGAAGAGGAAAAAAATTTTTGAGCAAGACATGATTTCTCTATTCCTACACAATCCAGCCATTATTTTGTACATAGTCTGGCCAAACATTCCCAGAACAAAATTCAGCAAAGAGTGTGCAGGTGCAGGTACCTGTGGAAACGGTAGGAAATCAGGGATCTGATGTAATACTAACATAACCAGTTTATTCTAAAATCCCTTTACAAACCATGGGTATAGTAGACTGAAAAATCTCCCAAACCTATCAGTTACAGAATTCATGTGGAGTTAAGATATTTGATAAAGCTGAGGATAGAGCTTTATCTATAATTTGCACTTAGAGCTCCCAGGAGACCAGAACACGGATCCCTAGGGATGGGGCATATATAGTGTTATGAAAGACAAGCTTGTATCACCCAGCTCCTTTCATATGCTCTCTAGTTGTATGTTCTCTCTTATGTGCTCACATCCTCTTGCTTCAAAATATCTTAGAGAAGTATATGTAAGATAGTGTTGCATGAATATTAATGTAGATTTTATTTACCTTTGCATTGTTTCTTATTTCCTGTTTTACACTGCTATCCCATCTTTCTTTCTGGAGATATTTCCTCTTTCTTTCACACACAGTCTCACTAGATGAATGTTTGGCTTGAAACACAAAGGCAGCCATAATGTTAAAGTCTCCCAGAGGCACATCAGAGAAGGAAACATTTTACAATCAATCAAAAACTGCAGTAGTGTTCTATGAATCTCTCACTCTTTCAGAATTGATACAGCTTCCTTAAATAAAGACACCTTGAATAAATGAAGCTGCTCTCATAGCAGCCTTTTCAACATGGCCATTCTTACCAGTATCCTGTAGGCAGCTCTCCCCCAACTGGGGTGTTTTTCAAGGACTTTCCTTCACTGTCATCCTCCTCAAGTCTTTTGGAGTCTGTGGATGGAGAGGCAAGCCTTTCTATATAAAGTTCTTCAGAATTTGTCAAGTTTAGCACACAATTATTTGTTAATCCGATCCAAATGTGGTAGTCACATTTTATTTCTTCACATGAAAATTCCATGGGTCGAAGCAAACATTATCCCTATGTTAATTATTTCCATGCAAAAAACAATTAACAACAGTGTTTTCGTCCACCAAGAACTGTTAGCTATATTGTAATAGTGTTGTGTCAAAATGGGGAAAAATTAGGTCAGACTAGAATTAGAAGAATCGCTCCTACACTCTGTATGTTTACAGCTCTTCATGATCTTTGGCATCTATAATCACTCATTCATTTTAGATTTCATGCTGTCATGTTTGTGTCAGGGGAAAACAATACATAGCTGTAAATAGGCACTATTGCTTGCAGTACTTATCTCTGTTCATGCTATGCACAAGATAATGCTCAGTGTGACAAGGAGGACTGTAGATACAGTTTTCAGATGGCTAGGACATGAAGAAGTGCAGTTGTGTTGCAGCTGATGAGCTTGCACCTCAGCTAGCATAGCAAGTGGCTTCCCCTGATGAGGGTGGGATTATATCAGACTGTGGAAAATGCCAGGCACTTCTGCAGCCCTTTTTTGCTATGGTTTTTTTAATTAAAGCAAATCATTCTCCCAGAGCATTGCTTTTAGCCTGCACCAAGTGCAGAAGGACTCTTCTCCCTGTTGGTAGCTGTGATAACAGTGATAGCAGTGATGTTCAATGTCCTTTCCTCCCTCAGTTGCTGTTGTCCCAGAGGAAGAGGGGGTGCAGCTGCCTGTCACAAGTACTTCTCTGAGGGCAGGAGGGGATTCGGAGAGGACAGCAGATGGACAAGAGTAGGAGGGCAACAGCAGCAAATTATAAATGTTCCTGCAGTTCAGCTGGAATGGATCTTTTCTGTCTTTGATATGCTAGTTCCTTATCCTATTCCTGTAATCTTAAAAAAACTGCAAACACAGGAGAGATTATTTTTTTCTTCTCTCACTCCCTAAAAGAGGCCCTTTCAATATTCTTCCTCTCCACGTATACTGAGGAATTTGCAGGGTGAGTGTGAGCCTATGCCAGATATCAGGGTCGACACACAAGATGAATAGAAGAGAGCACATGAAAGGGACACTGTGGTTAAGGCAGAGAAGAAGGGTGTTTCAGAATAGGTGTGCATTGACAAGAGCTACATCCCTCTGGAGCCTCTGAAGGATAGCAGTGTGTGACTTGGCAGAAGCAGAAGTGCTTCTTTTATTTTGCTCTTTTGAGTTAGAGAAAAACAAATGTTCGCGGAATAAACACAGACAAAAAAAAAAAAAAGAAAAAAAGAGTGCTGCTTAGAAAACGCTTTGCCTGGTAACTCAAGAAGTTTCATGAGTAGCCATCCAGTCTGGTATCCTGGTAATGAGTGACTAGCTCATCAGTGTTTATTCTTGTGCAGCTTATTTGTTTTCTGCTGCTGGTTTTTGGAGTTGTTTTCTCTTTTGTTCTTGTACTCACTGATTTTTGTGTGATTTATCATGGCTGGTTTCATATGCCTACTGCCTACAATAGTTTTTACTTTCTTGCAATCAAACCTTGCTGTGAGGCCTTGTCTCGTTCAAGGGAAACCAAGGGTTTCCAACATCCAGCTACCATGGAAACATAATCTTCACTGATGCACCAGACAAGGGTTCAAGACAGATGAGATGTAGTCATATCACGGACATTGGAAAGCCTCCAGTGGACTTCTACCACAGCTCTGCAAGACAGACAACACACAAGGAGTTGGAGTTTCATTTCTGATTGGGATGAGAGGTATCACACCTCAGCAGAAAATTTGATTAGGTCATAAATGCTTTTTTTGTAACTCATTCCTGCTGTAAAACATGCTTCTCGGTCCGTAGAGACCCTTCAGTCTTTGAAGATGTGCTATTTGTCTGGTTCCCTCAAGCTTTCCTTCTAATGGCTAGCCATTCACCCCTGATGGGCATTCAGCCTGATGGACATTCCTATTTCACCCAGCCCTCTGTGGCCTGACCCTCAGGACAGACCTTGGCTATGCTCCATGGGAACGTTCCTTCTGCTGCAAGTGAAGAGCTCATTTAGCTTCTTGCAGTGCCATTGCCCTTGAAGGTCTGCCAGGGCTGGAGGTAATAGCCCAAGGAGCTCTCTGTCCCAGGAACAGTACTCTTCAGCCACCCAAACCATGACATCTGCCCTTTTTTTCCAAGTACCTTGGGCTCTCCTAGTGCCATGGTATGACTATGGCATATCCACAAAGGTTCAAGTCACTGAATGCAACAGATCTCCTTTTTATGTCATTGTAATTTTGGTTTGACCAAGTTTTTAAAATGTTAAGATGCACCTGGAAATTACTAACACTGTACTTCAGACTACTCTCAGTTCTGATTCTGAAAAACATCAATATTTTGGTGTATGCTTAAGGCTTTCCAGTATACGGCAGCAGGAATCTTTTGGATGTCACTGTTTTATTAAATGTGATATTTTTAGATCTTCATTCTTGGTCAAGTCAATTCACAACAGATTTCTGGGAGGGGAAGAATTTAATCTCACTTCCAGCTTACTTCAACAAATACTTTAAGTAAGAGGAAAAAAAAAATTAAATCCTTGTTTTCACTTCCAGAAAAAGAATTCCATGTTTAACAGATGAAGTTTCCTAAATCTGAAGTATTAAGAGCCTGAGATTTATGTTTTCCTCTGTACCTAACTCAAACACATCCTTACCATGAGTTCTTAGTATTTTCCAGTGTACCAACAGTTAAATAAAAAGTGAGCAAACCTGAGGCATTTTAGCACTTAATAAGCTGCCAGAGCCATTAGCATGGGGGGATGTTTTGCTAGGAGCAGAAGGGTGACAACTTGCACAATAGTGACTTCCTTCCAGAGCTGGGTGGGAAGGCAACCTTTGTTTTTTATCATTTTTCAATGTAGCTTGAGCAGCACAGAGCATTTATTTAGTTGGTTGCTCAACCACAGTCCACTTTTTCTTGAGTG
This sequence comes from Urocynchramus pylzowi, assembly GCA_013397555.1. NCBI lineage: Eukaryota > Metazoa > Chordata > Aves > Passeriformes > Fringillidae > Urocynchramus > Urocynchramus pylzowi. Next base: position 305,076 of record VZRH01003387.1, read on the forward strand.
CAGCCAATCAAGCCTCAACACGTGGGTTATCAGACCTGTCTGAGATACTGAGGAGCCCAGAGAGGCTCAGGAACTCCATCTGAGACAAGTGTTCAGTGCAGTGGGCTGCATGTGGATTTTTCTGGATGACTTTGGGGCTTTCTCAGGAGCAAATTCCTATCAGCCTCACCATAGAGCTTTTTGTTGCTGTTTCTAACATACCAAAAATTATGCCAACAGAATGTTCTGTTGTTCCTTAGCAACAGATTAAAGAAAAAAAATGGAAAATTGGAAGCCTTCAATTGCAGCTTTGAACAATGCTATGAGAGCTTTCCTGCTAGCTCCATTGTTTCCTCATTGGACTTCTCTGCTGCAGGCCTGGTGAGGATGCTGTCAGTGTCTTTTGTCCTTCACTGTAGATCCTGTGACTTGCGGTGTTCCCATCTCTGACATTGTTCTCCCAAGGCAGCCTATAGTGAAGAAAATACATGCTTAAGCTAGAACAAAGTCCACTGCTGCCTTACTAGCTAGGAGGCTGAACACAACATGCACAATTTCAACAGTGAGTGGTTGAACTTGAATTAATGACTTAGTTTCTGCAAAAAGCAGCTCAGCAGAGCTTTTCAGTGCAGGAGGCAGATTCTATCAGCATGGACAATACTGCAAATAAAGAGATGCAGTTTTCTACTCTTATGGCAACAGGTACAAGGAAGGGACAAAAGCCTGTAGTCCTATGCAGGGGTTTCAAGTAATCTTTTCTAGGACTGCTGGAATCCAAAAGAGCTGCAAAAAGACAAAAGCTATGAAGTGGGTTCATGTGTTTGATGCCACCTCAGCATGGGAGAGTTTCATCCCCATGCTGTCAAATTGCTGCCAGAGGCGCTAACAAAATAATTTGGTGAAGGGGCTTGATGCTTTGACCTGGCAGCTGGCAATTCAGCCCCCACCTTTTTTCCATTGGCGAGCTTTGTTGGTCAGCAAAGCAATAGGCATTGAGTGGCACCATTAGTTGCAAGCAAACTCAGTTTAGGGATGCTTTTTGGTGTGTAAAAAGCCTGTGTGTGTAGTTTCCTGGTTGGCAACCAGTGGCTGTCACCTGGTATATATTGCAGGCTTGCAAACCCCTTTGGAAAATCTTCTTCTATTTGATCTAGGTGTGTTTGCTGTCCAAACTGCACAGCTTACAGGTGTCACTGCCCAAGCTGGAAATTGCTGGCACCTTCTTGTCAGGCATGGCAAAAAGTCTGCCTGCTGTGAGAACTTAGTTCTAGTCTAGTTCTGCAAGAGACCATCACTCCTGTAATAAAAACAGGAGCAGTATGTAAACAAATAAGTACCACAGTGACAGAAGAACCAGTTTTAAAACAGCGCTCTCAGCATAGTGCTGGGAAGCTCTTATTGCTGCTGCCCGTGCTAATCCTGCTCAGTGATGATAAGATGTTGGTTCCCACCTCAGTAAAGCAGCCTGGAAAATCTCTGGAGCCCTGTCTTTGTTCTGACATGATTGGTGTGTAAGGGTTTCCCCAGCAGAGCTTATATTTAAAGCCTCTCTAACCCTGTAAGGAGTTACAGTCTTCCTTTAATTCAGTACTCCCAGTAAAGTACAAAGCATTTGATTTAATTTCTGCATTGAGCTCTGAATTTTGTTCTGGGCTTTGTTCTCTTCAGAGCTTTGGAAAACAGAGAAAGGAGGGGGGAAGCATTTTAATCGGTGTAAGACTCTGTGGCTTTGACACTATTGAAGCCTGATGAGCCTCTGAATTTTGATTGAATAGAGCCCTAAGAAAAGAAGTAGATCCGTTGAAGGACGGCATTTCAGTGCAAGAAGGATGTGTGTTTAGGACTTTCCATTACATAATGGGGCTGAAATGGGTTAACAAGACCCAGGCTTTCTTTTTCTTGAGAATTGCTGCCTGCACCACTCTTTTTCTATTACGGATGCTTCAGTCACAGCACTCACAGAAAGGTTTTCTTTGTTGTTATTAGTTTGAGAAGTAAATTGCAGTATTGTTTCTTCTGATCAAGAGATTGATTAGTCAGAGGTCTCTAGCTGAAGGGAAAAAATGTTCCTCATTATCAACTTTAAATGTAAATGTATTTGCCAAGCAGAGTTTCAGATGGTGGGGGGCTGGGGTTGGGGCTTGGGGGTGTGTCTTGCTCTTTTGATGTGCTGCCCATAACCATTTACAGATCTTTGAAAGGCATCCTTCTCATGGGTCAGTGAAAAGGGAGTGTGGGAACAATGCTCCTGAAAGACAAAATTAACCATTGCTGCTTCTGTCTGGATGGTTCTTGTGGTGTTTTTACTAGTAATGGTGCATTAGTATATTTGTAGACTTTGTGTTTTGTCCATTCTTTCTCTTTCTAGGTGCTTTCATAATCTGCTGGACCCCAGGATTAGTCTTGCTGCTCCTCGATGTTTGCTGTCCCCAGTGCAACGTCCTGGCCTATGAAAAATTCTTCCTGCTCCTGGCAGAGTTCAACTCTGCCATGAACCCCATCATCTACTCCTACCGGGACAAGGAAATGAGTGCAACGTTCAAGCAGATCCTGTGCTGCCAGCGCAGCGAGAGCACCAACGGCCCCACCGAAGGCTCGGATCGGTCGGCCTCCTCCCTCAACCACACCATCTTGGCTGGCGTGCACAGCAACGACCACTCCGTGGTGTGAAGCCACAGCCAGCCCTGTGGCCGACAAAGAGCAGCAGGCGACGCTGCGGGCGCGGCAGGCGCGGCCCCGGGGAAGGTAACCCACTCACGTTCTCTCAAACACTAATGGACTACAAGTGCATCTTTACCAGGGGGCCTGACATACCAGGCAGACTGCCCTGTCCACGGGACTGGCCATGCTGCAAAGCCTTTGATTTCTACTTTGAAAAAGTGGAACATAATTGCTTTGCAGAAGAGGCCATCAATAGCCCGTGGAAAGCCTTGCTGAGACTTTGTTGGACTTTGCTGCATCTTGGTGCCAGTCTGAATCAACTCTGATTAATTAAGCTTATACCTGCTTCACTGCATTTACATGTAGCCACTTAGTATTTTTAAAAAGGGAGTAAAGGGGATAAAAATATGCCTATCATTTAATAGACATGTAATATGTATCACCATCAGCATGCTTGTGATGAACATTTTCTGGGCAGGGAGTAAAACTGTGCTCTAGTCTTTGTATCCTTAGCCACACTGTCATAACTACAGTAAAAAGAAAAGTATTTTTTTCTAACACAGGCAACAGGAAGATGAGGGAAACTGACTCTTCTTACCTTCATTACTGGTGTTAGAGAATGCATGTTCTGTGTGTATGCAGATTGTTTTAATTATGAAAAAAAAAAAAGCTCTTTGTAAAGTCTGCCGGAAAGTAGAAAAACATAGACTGTATTCCAGTGTTTGTTTAGATTATGAAATAAACAGTACTTTAGTCACAATGTATATAAGGTTCTTCTTTGAAGTGCAGTATGAAATTTGTAACATGTGAGGGGTACCAAGTTTTTTATGGATAAGTTCTTAAAGTAGGACACATCCCTGAGGATGGTCTAAAAGGGTACAGTCAAGTTGGTAGATTGCAAAAATTGTATTTATGGCATATTCTTTGAATGCTTTTCTTCTTCATGGCAAAAAGCATATGCATTTTTTAATGGCAAAAAAGAAAAGTTATGTTTTTATGGAACCTTTCTTGTAGTTGAAAACAAAACACCTTATGCATTTTTGCACTGAGAAGTATTTGTAGGGTACCATTCAAATGATGCCTCCTTCATTTCAAAAGCAGTGGGCTGCTAACAACCAAGGCAACATTTTATTTTGTAAAGTAGTCACTTTACAAGATAGTCATCCATTGCAAAAGACTGGACCATATTACAAATAATAGCCACACATGTACACTGTTATAAATACCTAAGCTAACAGGTGTTTTTTTTCATATGAGACTGTTTTGAAGAGAAATGTCACTCATGTGACTATCAGTTACCAAGAATCACTGATAGTAAACAAAACTCATTAAGAGGGGTAAATATGAGCAAAGGTGGGATCTTGCTGATAAAAAACTTGGGACCTCTTTCCAGGAAACTGTGTGTTCTCCTAACAATGTAAACTATATCAACAGTAAATTCCTGACGCTGTTTTTGTCATTGTAATTTGTCTCTATAACAAAAAGAAAAAAAAAAAAAAAAACAAGGGANAGGGAAAAAACCACACTCACAACAAAATAACCCTGCAAAACAAAACAAAAAAAGCCCAGAGATTTATATGGGTCATTGTACCATACTAGAATGTAACCTAAGAGATGATATTCTCCCATTTGCCAGGGAAAAATGGAGGGTAGGGAGCTCAGCTCAGCAAAATCCAGTGTTTTGAGCATCTCTTGCTTTGAGGAGATGCTTGGATTTTATGCTTCCAAGCAAAAAATTGCTGGGAATAGTCAGTTCCTTGCTGAGAGAGGGAAGAGAAACAAATGAACAAAACCTCCCTCCACTGAATGAAGTGAAAATTATGACGCTGCTTTTAGTAAAACTGAAATCCACCTGAACTATCAAGCTAGTTTTGTCTGGACACTGTGGAAGGTGGAGTAGGCACAGAGAATAAACATTACATTGTCTGCCAGTTGACCATGGTTTTAAATATATCCACTTGCTTTGAAAAAAAATGGTCTTTTTTCTGACTGTATTTGAGAGCAAGTGAATGTACAGGTTGATTTGGTTTTATTCACAGAACTGCATTAAGAAACAGAAGAACAGGCTGTATGAACTTTTTAATTTAAAAGCATCTGCTTGCTAATCCAGTCATATTTTTTCCTTAGTGCCTGCTTGATACTTGAACTAGTGCAGGTAAGCAGAACAAAGGAGAGGGTAAGACTGCCTCCAAAGACAGAGGATATCTGAGTGAAAAATAGTTTCTTTTTCTCAAGAGTGCTTGGAGTTCCTTTCTTCCTTGGATTCAGCAAGAGCGCTTTTTCCTGTCCCTAACAACCCCACAAAAGTAGAAGACCATAGACGCTTTAGTCTAGGGTTTGGGGGTTTTTGAGCTGGAGGGTTGCCCTTTCCAAGTGCTCTTTTCACTGCTATTTGCATGCTTTTATTGAATCTCCTAGGGATAGGGTGGGAGAATGCTGTTACAAAATAGCAGCAAATCATTCACCCTAGTTTGACCTGCTGGAAGTCTGGTAGGTTTTGAGAAGCCATGGGTGAATAACTTGAAAACAGGAGTGGTGTGGCTGTTTGAACATGGATGGGTCCTAAGGCCTCTTGTGAAGTCAGATGCCCAAGGAGGTTTTCTGTCATCACTGTGATTGTGACAGAGGGCAGTTGCTGTCCAGGTACATAGTTCAACCCAAGGAGGCACTCAACAATTCAAGAAGGTGAACCTTTTGAACTCTTAGCAGCAGTTAAATTTCAGTTGTCAGGTATATTAATCCAGGAGCATGTCTGACAACAGGTGGCTTTTCTTCTAAATGGTGAAGTGCAGTGTTTCAGATCAAATGCAGCAGGAGGAACATTGCTCGTGCCATTCTGCTAGAGGAACTCACTCAGCATATGGCTGCTGTATAACAATTTGATTAGTGCTTTGTGTTGTTGACATGTTGTTCCTATATCCTTAAGAAATCTGATCTGTGAATTGAGTAGTTCTTTGCAAGCTAATGAAATTAAAGCTCCAGTGAGCAAAGAGAATAAAAACCAGAGCCTGGAATAGAAGGATTCATTTGCTGTGTTCCTTAGAATGGTTCCCAGCCATTTGTTGTCATCTCCAAATTTTTTTAAGTTTTGCTCTTCTATTCAGATTTTCCAGCCTCATTGTGCAGTTGTAGAACTCACTTGTGTTATGTGAAAACATGGTGCAAAGTACTTAGGGAAAAAGATTGCCCCTATTTTTACTTATCTCAAATTCTTCAAAAGGTTTTAGAAGACTTCTTAAAATACCAACAGTCCTCCCACAGTCATTAAAATTCTTTTGTTGCTGATTGCCTCTGGTCCAAGTAAATCCTCTTGAAGTTCAACTGTAATGGTGTTTGTGTCAGCAATTGTAGTGGTGGGAAGTTGTGTATTAAAAGGAATATCATATGCAGGTCAAGGAAATGTGTTTTTCTACTTCATCTATTTTCAGTGGCAGTGTAAATCTGAAAACTAATTAAAAAGAGGGCCTTTGAATTTTAATTCCCTGTTGCTGTGATATATACAGAAGCTAGGTAACCCATTGGTCAGAAAAAGCACAATTTATTTTTATAAAAGGTTGAAAATATATTCTATGTATGTTTGGCACATTGATTTTCTTTTTAGCACCTTTTTTTTTAGTCTGAGTTGTCTGGGATCCCTTGGCAGCTTCAGGCTGGCTTCTGACTGAGATACTAAAAGCTGGGCAGATAGAAGAGAAGGCAGACCAAAAAAAGGCTTTCTCAGTATTCTAAAATTAAGCTTAACTCTCTGTCCATAGTGCACCAGTGGAGTTTTTTTAAACATTTGCTACAAGATACATCATTGATTTTTTAAACTCTGCCTTTGCCAAATAGTCACAGCTGTAGCAGCAGTTAAACAAACAGGCAACAAAGGCTCAGAGTAGGCCACTTGGTGAAAAGGAAAGGGCAGGCCTGCTATCTTCATGGGGCAAACTAAGCCTGGATAACTTGGATGTCAAAGAGGAAAGGACGTGTCTTGTGTCCAGTGTTTTAGTTCTCCTTCCTCTGCTAAGTAACTTCTGAACATCAACATAAATTTGTCCCAGTACTGAAATTAAACTTTTCAGGTCACTCCATGGACTATCTTTTGGTCTGTACTAGTGTGGTGGGCAGGGGTTTAACCATGGCCAGACTGGGTCCCAGGAGCAGTGTGTCAGGGGAAACTGAAGTGGGCTCTGCTTCTGAAGCAGGATTTGTAGCTTTTTCTGACCTTTGTGTTGCTCCAGGAGTATGCTTCCAGATACCATACTTAACTACTGTAAAGCCATCTAGGGTTTCTGTCTGTGACACTGCTGCAGCCAGATCTGTCTGCAGTGGGTATCCACAGACAAAAAATAGGCAGATTTTTCTGTCAAAGAAGTAAAAGTCCACAACGCAGATTGCTCTGTCCAGGTGGGGTTAAAAAGACCAGCAAATGGAGAAGCTTTGATGCAAACACCCCATGCCTATCTTTCAGTCTGTGTGAATGAAGGTGATGCAAAGCAGAGTGGGCAAAGACATTTCTCTAGGGTATTGTCCCCACCCCATGCAGAGGCATGACCCCATCCCTGGTGTCCCTGACATTTTTCTGGGTCTCTTCTGACTGCGAGACTGGATGTAGCTGGCAGAGGTCAGTCTTAGCAAACTGGCTAGTTTTTTCCACTAGCTGCAGAGGTAAATACAGGCTTTTCCTTTTTGTGGTCCTGTTAAGGCCTTTCCTGTTATTGCAAGTGTACCTGTCGTTTCCTTTCAAACCAGTTCTTGCTGTGAGGCATCAGTCTGTGCTATACACTGATGTCTGTAAGGAGGGGGTTTGCACCTGCAATCTCATTTGTTCAGACAAATTGCTTGGTTTTTCCATTTGATTGGAAAGGCCACTTCCAATAGAGTGTTAGCTTTACTGACATCCACACCTGTCCAGCCACAGCTCCTTAAGAAAATGTGCCCTTATCTTTCCCTGCATTTTCCTCTCTTAGAGGATTTTCTAAGAAGCTAGTCACCCAGCTCCTCTTTTCTAAATCTATCAAGAAGACAAAAAAGAGGTTGATATTTAAAGAAAACAAACAAAACACCCAAAACAAAATAATTTCAACAAAAACCTCACAAAACAAACTAAAAAAGCCACAAGAAAAACACAGAGCACAAGGATATTAAACTATGCTGCTGTCTTCTGCGGTACATGGAAATCCAACACACTGATAGCTGCCAGCATTTTAACAAGAGCCTCCATGAAATGTTCCCTTTTGCCTGTGATAAAATTCTGATAACCAGAAGTGTATGTGGGAGACTCAGGAATCTGTTAATTTTTCCTGTTTAAATAAAGCCGTGTTTGTAATTCAAAAGTATTGAGAGAGCCAATGAGCTTTGGCAAACAATTTTGTTACTAAGTGCACTTACTGTAAATGTTTAGAGGTTGTATCTAGTACAATAAAGTATTTGGCATGTGTAATATGGAGCGTGAAAGAAATACCCTTTTTCGGGAGAGCTGGTATTTTTGAATGTGGAGGGGAATTAATCAAAAACTGTATCAATGCACAGGCTTGTCTCTTCCAGGAGATAGCATAGTGCTAAAACACAGGGGCAGCAAAGGGACAGATTATTTCCAGTAAATCACTTAATCCACTCTGTGATTTTTGTATGCTCACCTTTCTTTCTTTGAAGTCCACATTTGCACCATTTAACCTCAGACCTCATATTGTTGCTACAGAGAAAACATTTCCTGCACAGAGAAAACAAACTTACTGCTTCTTTTCCCTCTTCCTATTCCTTTCTTCCTCCCTCTGCTTTCTTCCTTTTCCTTTTGCTCTTCACCTTCCTTTCCCTTTTTTTTTTTTGTGCATGGACATGTTTCTCCTACAATGTGTCCCCAGTTTGGATCTAACCACAGAAGGTTAACTAAACCAAATCTGGTTGGCTTATGTATAGAAATTGATGTGGCCACACATAGATCTGCATAGCCATAGGAAGAGGGCAAAAGTGAAATAAAATTATTCTTTAAGTGCTGTTTGAGTATAGGTCTTTATGACTCTATTTTTCTGCTAAATCCTATTTCACATTTTGAAGAAAAGAGGACTTATGTAAAGGATTCATTAGCCCCCTGCCTTTTGTTAGAGAAACCAATCACTTACACACTGATGGAAGCCAAGTGTCTGCTTTAGCAAAATGACAGAAAAAGAAGCTGGTGCTCCTAATCACTCTAGGCATTATTAAGTACAAAAATAAAAAATGAGAAGAGTTCAAGTTTTTTCATCTCTCCAGATCCTGGTGATTCATGACTAATGCCTTGGTGCTGGGCTTTCCATGGCGTGGCGTGTGTAATGTAAAGCAGCCCCATAGAGTTTGATTACTGGACATAATGAGCAGAAAGCCAAAACATACAATCGCAAAATAAGTCACGTCTCATGAAAATGCTCTGCAATACCTCTGGGATTTTCTGCTTAAGCCCTGGATCACCATTTGCTGGGAAAGCCAGACTGTTTATATGGCGATCTGTTAACATTAAATACACAACACGTGCAGTGCTGCAGCTCACAGCCTCAGCACGCAGTAGGAGTCGCGCAGAGATGGAGTTCTGAGAGCAAAGAGCCAGCACATTTGGGATCACAGTGCCCAGAGCCTGCAGTGCACTTCCCTGCATTGCCTGGGCCAACATTCCCTTCCTGCTTTGCACCTTTTTGTGCCCCTTCAGAATAGGTGTGTCTGGGTGGGCAGCACTGCCTCTCATGAGCTGGACTCAGCGGGAGCAAATGCAAGTCAGCCTCTTTCATGTTAATCAAAACCCTTCTCCCCTTAACTGCTTAGACTTCACATGGTTACAGATCTGCTACTCCCTCCTCTAGTCCTTGCATGCCCAATCTCAGAGTCCTTGCAGTTCCTCCTTTGTGTTGCCTTTCTCTGTGCCTCCTCCAGAAAGCCTAAACCGTCTTTGTGGCAAGCTTCAAGGTGACAGCCCGGTGTTTTATACCACAGATGCAGTTCCTTTGTAATTCCCTGGAGAACAGGGTGGAAATGGAGTTAAAAAGATAGGCAGCCTGTCCCAAGTGGTGTTTTCCCCATGGCCCAGTTTTGGAGACAATTTGGTTTAATATCTTTATCTATGATGTCTGAATGGTGTCACTATCCCTGAAGATATTTAAAAGATGTCTAGATGTGGCAGTTAGGAGCATGGATTGCTGCTGGGCCTGACAGTGATAAGCTAATGGTTACAGTCAATGGTCTTAAAGATCTTTCATAACCAAAACCATTCTATGATTCAATGGGAAATAAATAAATACAATACAGAGAGAAAAATGAAGTGAAAAATTGTGAGAATGAAGAAACAATGCAGAAGAGACTCCCGTACCTTCTGTGCAGAATTTGGTTTATAACTGTTTCAAAGGCTTTCTGGCAAGTTCAGGAAAGAATTCTTGATTGTGGTTTTTGTTCAAGAGGAAAGAATAATGCCCCTTCCATGGCATTACTCTTTTTGTTACTGATAAAAAACTTTGTTGTTTTAGGTGTATATAATTTATTAAGAGATCAAAAGGCCAATTGAAACAAGGATAAGCCTTTCCATTTACCACCCACACTGAGCACAAAATTAAACTGCTTTTATATAAATGGTGCTTTACCACTCAAAACATTGAAGGATGCTTCAAGGATCACTGATATAGGTTGGGGTTTCTCTATTTCTCTGTTTTCCAGAGTTCATGATATCTGGATATTTTGCTGCTTATTCTTAGATTTTTAAGTTTGTACATTCTTCTTGTCCTCAAGTGTCTCTTTGCAATCCTGCTTTTCAAAATATGTAAACACTTAGTTCAAGGGAGTTACTCAAAAATGTGCCTGATTTGAGCTAGTCCAGCTGCTACCACTTTCCAGACCTCTCTCCTTTCTGATCACAGTGAGGTCTGATTTTGAGCCACAAATATATGCTAACAAGTGACAATTACTCTGTTTAGAAATTCTTGTGTCAGGGAAAATGTCAGTATCGTATATACTCTCTGCAGCTAATGCAATGTTCTTCAGGCAAGCTGGCTGCCCATATGGTGTTTCTTGAAGAGACTTATCAGGAAAACAGACTTTCCTGAGCTGGACTTGGTTAAGTGTTTGAAAAAGGTCACCGACCTTTCTTTTATTTTTGAAGCATCATTCCTGCATCTTTGCATGAATATGCTTAGAGGTGAGCTGTTGTTTAGTCTTCAGGTCATCTGTCCTTTTTCCTGCTGTTCAGACATATGCACACTCCTATTTGTGCCCTGAAAAAAGCCTGCATATTTTCTATAAAGTGGAAAACCTGATTTTCAGTCCAGATGCTCAAAAAGCACAAGGCATCCACACCTGGTCTACCAGAGAGAGAGTGCACATGAGAGTGGGAACTGTGAGACGTTGACTGTCAGACCTCTTTACCTGACAGCTGGACACATGCACAGTCTGTGTTTTGATGTCTCCTTTGCTCTGAGAACACCAGACGTGTTTAATGACTTATTCTAAGGGCACACATAAAACACAATCATGACACAGGGAATCGTTTTGTTTAGCCAAACTCCATGAATACTCGCAAGATTGGAAAACTTTCAGGAAAAACTTGAAGGGTGTATTTTTTATTTCTATTTTTTTACTTCTGTGCAGAAAACTGGAAAACAGTGGGCAGCATTACTTTTGGGGGTTTTTTTTGTTTGTTTTTTTTTTTGTAGGCAAGAACATACCCTGAATCTAAGAGTTCCAAAATCCTGGAAAAGCACAAAGAACAAGACTAAAGGGAGAAATTTCCTTTTTTGAACAAACCATGTCTAACCTAGCTGCTGTAGGAAAATTACTGTGCTTGAAAACTGCTGCCAGCTTCTGAACCTGACCTGTGCCCTGTGAGCTCAGGGAAGGGGGAGCAGTCAGGGAGGTTTTGTTCACCCTCCTGCCATGGCTGCATGGTGTAGAGGGCAGCAGGGACCAAACGAGCTGTGGAGAGGGGGTCACTTTTCTCTCTGAGGTGTGAAGTCAGCCCAGGTGGGCAGCTGTGCCAGAGCAGCCCAGCCAGGAGAGACAGCCACAAGTGAGCCACAGGGCCATGAGGCAAGAGGGACATAGCAAAAAATGTTTGGAAGGAGTTCTATGAAATGGAGACAAGCTGGACTACCCTTTAGTCTGACTCTAGCACTTTACAAAGAGGTGGAACCTCTGTGGAGATACAGCAGAACACCACTAAATTGGGATTGAAGGACTGTACAGTTATAATGAACCCATCAAATGGATTGTAAGGATTCAAGACCTGGCCCAGAGAGCAAGGATATAAATTTTGTCTGGGATGAGGCTTGAGAAGGAGGAGATACCTAAGTGCTTCACAGTAAACTCAGGATGGGATCCACTGCACTATCCTTAAAACGTGCTCAATGGCTGTAAGTCAGCCAAAAAAGGACAGGTCAAATGATGTTGAGACACACGTCTGACAACCAGTGATCTCTCTGATCTCTCTCTGAGCAGCAGAACGGCTGGAAATGGGCTCGCAACAGGACCCCGAGGGATCTGCTGGGTGTGCAGGGACAATCTCTGGTTTTGGGAGCTCCACAATCGTGTGATGCAGGCAACACAGAAGGGATGGGTACAGCTGAAGGGCCAAAACTTTAATATTTATTAAATAAATAGAAGGGCACAAATTGAGGGTGTAAAACAAAACATAAGGAGGCTGCTTCAGAAGACCCCAAACTGGGGCTGACACATACACACATATATATGTATACATAAATATAGTCTTTTACAGAATGTTCTAGAAGCCTTCTTGCCAGTCATGGGCTGTTGATCTGTATGGCCATCCCTACCTGGTCCCAGAGTCCTTTGTGAATCATTTGTTCCTCACCACAAGCTGCCAGGATGTCATGAGTTGTGGCTTCTTATTTCTTGAGGCCCACTGTTGCTTGTCTGTGGTGTGGCTTGTGTTGGTGTGGCCAATATCTGGTCTGTCCCCTCCAGGTCAAGTTCCCACAAAATAACATATATGGCTTTAAAAATATGAGAGGTTTCTTCCAGGGGTGTGTTAAAAATGGCAGCCTGCTGGTCCCTCTGCCTCTACAGTGAGTACTGAACAGTGGACAACTCTGGCTTGCATTGTCTGGCCCAAAGGCTGTACTGCGGCGGCACAATCCATCCCACAGCAGGTACTGCCAGCAGGATGTGAGTATCCTGGGATTTTTTTTTCTGTCTAGCATTTGCATAGCATTTTAAAAGTTTCTTGTAGCACAGTAACAGCCAGGGTAGACATTTTATTCATTAGTGAGCACCAGACAGTGGTGAAAGAAAAAACATCTAAGTCATCTATGCAAAATTCAAGTTCTTGCTTTTTCTACTCATATTCTAATGAACAGTGGTATAAAAGGAAGTTTTTATGGCATTGTTGGGTTTTTTCCCTTAATGTCTGTGTTCTGTTCTTTTACTTGCAAGGCTAGCATTTTCAACAAGCATTTGCATAGCTGAAGAAGTATCAAGTTTTATTAGCCTAATTTGGCCCTTAAAAATTCAAAAACAGTTTTCTTCATGAGTGCCTTAAATATGCACAAAGGTGGCTGCATTCATTTTACTGAGTTCGATAGAAGAGACACAACTCAGCTTGTGTCAAGGTATCCATGTTAGTCTCCTATTGCTTGTGCCAGTCCAGGTTAATCTGGTTCAGAAACGAAAAGAAACTGCACTAGTAAAAGGCACCTTTGTTCCAATGTCTTGTATTTCTATCTCATGGTACAAGCACTGAAGGAAAAACATCACATCCAGTCCAACATGTGCCAGTGAATTTTTTCTGGTGTAAGCCATGGACTCCTAAGTAGCTCAGACACTTTTGAAAATATTGCTCTTCATCCAAATAAAGTAAAAGAGCAGCCAATATTCAGAGTAAGTGGCTTTACTAGTAATGTTGCTTAAAGCAGCCTCCCACATGCTTCACCTTCAGTGAGTAACTCCATAACTGAAACGCCTGGAGATGGTCCAAACAAAACAGTGTGTTTTCCATTAAGAATAAAAAAAAAAAAAATTACACAGCGTATAAATTTACAATGAAGCCATGTTGTTTGCTATGAACTAGCAGTGACACACATGTGATTTTAGTAAGAAACCCCATAATTTCATTAGTTAACACTGTCTGCAAGTCAAGCATACAGTGAAAAACAAAGCAGATCCAGTCATTCATCAAAGAATTGTCCATCAATAAAGCTCCTGAGCCTTTGCAATCCCACCACCAGTCTGGGTGGGCTTCTGCCTCCTCCCCCTCCTCCTTCTTCCCTAATCATGCGCAGCCCACTCGCGGCTGGATGTGCCCTCAAAGTCAGCAGTGGAACACTGCCCTGAGGAAGGCTGTGGCTCTGGTCCCAGTGCTTGCCCTTCTCCTGGGGCTCAGCGCTGAAGCACAAGGCTGCCACGTGATATGATGCAGCAGTCCAGACACTGTGCCACCCCGTGCCTTCCCTTCTGGTCTGACTCTAATCCAGACACTCAGGACAAAGTCAACAAATACGAGGAATAATCAAAAGAAAGAGGAAAAAGAGACAGATGAATAAAATATTGTGCCAAGAATCCGAACACAGAAATTATGCCTGGCTCTGCCACATGTTATATACAACTAGGCAATTAGCCCTCAGTATTTAAGTTTTCCATTTCAGTAAGGGCTATTAGGTTTATGCCCTCTGCTCCCTTTCCTCCATGAGTTCTACAGTACGGGAAATACCTCTTTGTAATGTGTTTTTGCAGAATCCAGAGCAATAAATGAATGTGTTCATGGGAAAACTTTTCCAACAGCAAATGAGGCCATTTCTACATCAGGACTCGAGTCACTCTGTTAAACAGCTCTGTCACCCAGCTGACTCACTGTCAACTCGGGCGTGAGCTGGTTGGTAATCCTTTTACCTCATTCTTGGAGGAGAGTTTGGACAAGAAAGAGAGAATTACATAAGAATGCAGTTGGACACCAAGAAGTAGTAATGAAGGAAGAAAGCAAAATATATGTTCAGGGATTATAAACTAAAAGGAAAATTGTAGAAAAAAATAAAATTAATTGATTAAATGTAAAGGTGAAAAACTCCTTGTGATTAAGCTTTGCTGAACCACAGGCAGAAAACTAATGGGCTGCTAAGCTTGGTTTTCTGCAGGCCTGGAAATGAGGAAGCCATCAAAGGACCTGCTGAAAAGTAGGATGCTGAAGTAGAGCCCATCAGGAAATGGCTGTGTTTCCTGAAAACCTGGAAGGGCTGAGTTAGTCAGCAGGTTTATCATTTAAACAAACCCAGACCCATACAGCTGCTGAGGAGGGTTATGGAAAATCAAGGGGACCATGTAGGCCTGTGGAGTGGTGTTGAAGGGGAACCTGTGGTGCTTGGAAGGGGAGAAATAAAGGAATGGGCTTTGCCTGAAAAACAGGGAGCAGAGACATTCAGCTCCAAAATATGACTAAAACACAGAGCAGTATCTGTTAGAGCAGACGTAGTTAACAAGAGATCCATTATGGAGGGTCTTGGCTACAGCATCCAACTCACTAGCGGGTGAGATGGCTGCTGGATGGGAGCATGAATCCACAACACTCTATGAAAAAAACATGACCTGAATTTTCCCTGATTTTCTCCCCTGGGGTTATGGTCCTTTCAGACATGCTGATTCCTCAGGGGCCAACCAAGAATTTTCATTCATAAATCCTAAGATGAAATGGGAAAAAAAGGGCTCTGGTGACCATGTCAAACTGACCCTCTGCAGTGCCAGCTGCAAGCTCACTGAGACTGATTTGCACCACACTCTTTGCAGGATGGAGGCCAAGCCATCCAGCTGCCAGCACCAGTTTCCTGTTGTGCTTAGTTCAGTTGGACTTATTTCTTTCCTCCCCTTTGTGATGGCTGGAAACGTGTTCCTTGCTTCCCACACCAGAGCCAAGGCCATGGCCAAAGCTATGTTTTGCTGAAACAATCAACCTGACAGTCTCTTGCTGAATTTTGTTGTAACAATTAAGTTCAGAAGGAAGGTAGTACAGTTGCTCAAAATAAGCCTAGTGACAGAGTGCTTGTGTCTCTCTGTAGAGACAGACCAAAAGGCAGAAAGGATTTTTCCCTGCAAGTGCAAACATAACTGAATGTGAATGAAGCATCCAAGACAGACAAGGCTGGTGCTATGGGAATGGATTTCCTTCTAGCATAACTAAATTATGAAATTCTAATGGTCTCATGGCACATGAAAGCCTTCTCATTTAAGTTGTTTTGCCAGATCATTGAGTTCAGAGGTCTGCTATCTTCTCCCAGGACACTAAAGGTGATGCAATGAAAGTCTTGCTGACTTCAGGGACTTTTGGGTGGGAATATCCCCATCATGGAAGAAAGCAGGAGTTTCACCAATGGTTCCAGAGGCTGAAGCCAGCATAGAACTTCCCATATTGCCCAGCACCAAGCATCTGTATGAGATGTTCAGGATGCTCAGGACATCAGTACCCACTCAGCCCTTGGACATCTCCCTGGAAGCAGAAAAGAAAGCACCACACCAGGGGTTTAACTGGAATGCACAACACCAACCATTCATTTCTACATTATAAGCACATTAATCTGTTAGGTCAAACAAATGCCCTTCAGGCAGGCCATTTCCTTCTTTTTAGGAAGAAAAATAGTATTCCTTTTTTATTAATTCTCCATCAAATTTGCTGCGCTGTTCAGTGCAGAGGTGGGAACAAGTTATTTCTGCAATAAGATCATTAACTTGTTTGCACAGTTTTGCAGATAGCATACTCTGGAAAAATCAATTGTCACAGGTTTAAATTCCTACTAGAATAGATCATTTAAGTTGTTTACAGAACCTCATGAGATGAAACACAGGAAGTGGTGTTACTATCTTCCAAACAGTCATGGTCTTGTCTCATTTCTCTGGAAATGCCAGATGATCCTATTGCAATCAGAAAATCAAATCCAGGTGTATGTTTCTAGGACCAAGATCAAAACCTGGGCACTGCCTTCTACATTTTTTTAAGTAGGAGTTATACCTGTCTTTGACATAATCTCTGAAAACCCATGAAAATAAAAACAAAGGCCAAAGTCCACACCAATATTCAGGACAAGGGCAAAGTTTCCCTGTACCAAGGACTGGTATTAAGACTCTGAGCTTAAGTGATCAGGCTGTGGAAGACACAATCATGGCTACAGGTCACCCATAGTAGTTGGGTGGGTGTTGGCCTGGATCCTGGATTTCCTACTGTCCTAATCATTATCCTCATAATATTTTGGGGTTTTTTTAAAGGTGAAGATGAATTTTTTAATTTGAAATAATACCAATGCAGTGGCTGAGATTTCCAAAGAAAAGCTTTCCACGTTATTTTAGATAGAATTAGTGCTAACCTTGTCACAATCAGTGAGAATCTTAAACCAACAGTGCAAAAGTGTTTCAGAGAAACATTTCCACCCTACTTCACGGTCTCCTACAAAACTATTGCTACAAATTGTGGACCATTCATAGCAGACATATTTTGAAGAATTTTCAGTCAGGAGTGGTTGTCAAAAAACTGGAGCTCTGAAATCAGGTAGTGATCAACATCCAGTGGGGATAATGCCTGTTCCCTGGTACATTATCCTCTTTGGGGAAGCAAGCACACATTTGGAGACCCAGTAACAGGGTGGCACCCTTGGCAAGAGACAGAGGCACCGTCATTATTATCAAAGGTAGGTTTTAGAGTAAGTGGAACAAACTACTTTTCCTGTAGTTGTTTTTATATATTGTAGACATTTAAAACCTTGTGTTCATAGAACCTGACTATAGAAATGTATTTATTTTTCAGTTTTTCAAAAGTGTTTGTCTACCCACAGTTCTTCTAGAAATCTAAAAAATACCTGAGGATAACCCTATTAATAATTTAGTTTGATATTGACTGTTTTTATCTGCTACATAGTCGGATAGCCACCTACAATAAATTTTGCACTGGTATACAGTGATTTTCTGTAAGGTATTTCTTTTTCAGCAAATAAGTTGGCATCCAAAAGTAAACTGAAAAGAAGGACGACCAGAAATACAGGTGCAGTGTTTGGCGTATTGGTTCCTTCTTCACCTCAGTTTGGCCATGTGGTGAGCTGTTCTCAGAAGGCATTTCCAAAGTTTGTACATCTGCCAAGGGGCGACTCACTCCCTCGTGCGAAAATCCTCACCGTGTTGTGATGTTTATTGTAAACAGAGGTCACGGGGTGGTGTGGAGAGAGGAAAGCTTAGGGCAGGTGAAGGAGACTGGCTGAAGGATGCTTTTGGCATATGCTTTATTGGCCAAAAAAGATGATCTTAATCAGCTGAAGAATGCTCACAGCTTCAGGCATAAAGATGGGCCATCTTTAGGAAATACCTAGAATTTCTGGCCTCCAAGAATTATTTTTGGGAGTTAGAAGGCTGATTCCAGAACATCACTAGCCCTTGCAAATCCCAGAAAGTGCCTCTCCCATCTCCAGCTGCAGCAGAAGGGCTGAGGGGCCAGAGCTGCTCTGTAATAACTTGCCTTCAGCAAACTCTGAAGTACAAGACAGCAAACTCTGACAGAGTAAACAGAAATAATGCAGTTGAATGAGGACAGACTGCTGGAGGTCTTTCCAGAAATGATCCATCATACATTAGCACAGACTTGTCAGGAGTGCTGACTGCATTTCCTATTATTTTGTGAATGAGCACTCATAGTTGTTGTGGTAAAGAGAGAACTTAGCTGAATGACGAGCCTAGGAAAGGGATGTCACAACAACATCTACAGTATGGAGAGGTGTTGACAGCAGGAAGGGAGAAATTTTTTTGGAAAAAGGAAGTGTGGGACCCATAGAGAGGAAATGGAAACTGAAAGCACAGCCTGCATAAATGGAGGGTTTTCTCTCTAATCTAGGCAGTGGTGTCACTAAAGGTAGTTTAAGAACTACTGCTTTGAATATTCCAATCCAGTGCACACAGTTTTCACCCAGGAAAATGTCTCTTTCGTGTAGTTGTTTAAAACAACTTCCTCATGATTTCAGAAGTGTCTTTTTCCATAAGATTTGCCACTATCCTGTTTCTGAAATTGGTGCTAGAATGCCACTACAGGTGAGGAAAACAACAAAGCCAGTACAAAGAATTTGTTTGTTTAGATTAGCATTCATCAATTACTATGGAATGGAAATAGCTTTTAACTCATATACTGACACAACCCAAACAACAGCGGCCAGGAAATGCTTGTGAACCCAACTGAAATCTGAGCTACCAGCAGACCTGAGAGAGGGAAAGGCAGGCAGGCATCCATCCTGAAGCAACTGAGAGGAAAAAAGAAACATTGATGCAGCAAATAGAAAATGTCATCATCTTCCATCAAGAAGTCCTTGCATGCCAGAGGGCCTCAAAGCACTTTACAGAACGTCTGTATTGATGCTAGTCCCCTGGATGACTGTGGACCTTGGGTGAAACAGATCAAACTATGTGTGTTGGCACAGGAGGATCTCTTCATCCACAGCTGTCATTTTTCTGTAGTGAAATGGGAATATGGAAATCCATTGACATTGCATGCCTTAACTCTGCATTCAGAGCAGTCAGATTAATCCTCTAGTCTGTCTTCTAAATTATCTTAAAGTGAATCAAAACATGTGCTCCTGGAGAAACTGCACAAAGCCATAGTCATGTGGGATGTGCTGTAAAAAAACTATCCCATTACTTGGGGCTGCTCATATTGACAAGTCTCTTCCTGCAGCAGGAAAATACATATTTCAGCAATGTGATGGCCAAGGGATTAATGGAAATTCTTGTGGGATGGATTCTTGCAAGAAAGGGTGTTATTAAGTGACCTTTCTCCTATAAAAATCTAGAGGTGGTCTGGAAAAATCTGACTGCCTGTAATAACTCCAGGCTGCTAAAACTTAGTTTGACCGCTGCAGAAGCAAACTGTCTTCCTTAAAAACAAAGGAGAATTCCTCATTTCCCACTAGCTGGGGATGTTGATTGCTTCAGCTCTGTTGCCACATAACAAGAGGCTCTTTCCTCTTCACCTCTCCATCTCCTCATTTTTCTTTGACCATGCTCCTCATCTTCCAAGTGCTTCCTGACACAGTGATGCTCCGACAGTCGGTTCTACTCCCTGTTGATTACTTGCTTTGACCACGGCTCCTTCAGGTTACATTCCATTAGAAAATTTATTCTATTTCTGGATCACACCATCTGCAAGCGCAGAACCTGAAGATGAACTCAATCTTTCTATCTCTCAGAATGTTCATTTAAGGTACTCATCTCTCTGGTTTGAGCTCAACTCTTAGTCTTGTGAAAAGGCCTCTCATCTGTAGCTCTGGCTGTCCCAAGCTGAATATTCTTCAGGAATATTCAATCTCAGCATTTCTTTGTGTCCAAGTGCTGCAAGAAGAGCAAAAGTAGTTTACATAATCTAGGAAGAAACACAGCTCCATAAAATTGTCTTCCAATGACAGCTCTCAACAAATTAGCTGCACTTGTCTATCTGAAAATATGCTTGTATTGCTACCTTACTCTCTTCTCTCTCCCTCTCTTGTTTCCCCCATCTGTTGCATGTTTTCATAAATATAGGACAAAATTATTCTATTTCCTGAATGCTTCTGCATCACCTAGAACCTTAAAGTCCTGACTTTCCAGAGAGCCCTTGGATACCACCAAGATTTTTGCAGCAAATTTAGACCCCTTAAGTTAGGGTCAAAGGATATGTTTTGAAGATTTGTTTCAGCAGGAAGAAATGAAAGGTTTTACACATTTTACACATGCAATGATCATTGCAAAATTATACTGGTTTTTGTCCCAAATGAGCCCGCCCTACAGAAAGAAATATCTGGGAGGCTCTTTTCTGCCTATCCTTGCATGTTAAAGCAAGAGAAAGTTTGTGCTGTCAGAGAAATGGCATGCTAAACTCATAAGCTGCATACTTGGTGGTGTGGAGTGTCACATGTGAGATTCTGTCTCACTCTGTTGCTAAGCCCTTTAAAATGCTTTCGAACAAATAGACAGTTACTCCTCCAAGGACTGATTCAATTATAAAACTGTCTTTTGGATCAGTGAAGATATGAGTCAGGCAAGATATTTTCTGATGCTCTCTGGATTCCACAACTTGAAATAATTTTGCTGGAGAAAACAAAGTCAGGACTTTGGGGAGTAGTTAACATGATTTTGGAAAGATACAGGATAGATTTGCATTTCCTGGCCATTTTTTCTCCTTTTTTCACAGTACTTTGTTCTCTTTTTTGTATGTATTAGAATTTCTCCCTTTTGTATTGCATAAGCATTCCTTTTCTGTAGCTGTATACTATTAACAAAGATGCTGCAGCAGGAATAAAAATAGATGCATAAATGGTAATATAAATATCTTCTCATTTATTAGACCTGTTGATCTGTGACCACCAATTGTACTGATTTTAGTGGGACTGAAAGAATTGTTAGACAAGGTGTCCCAGCTTGTCCCTGTTGCAGATATGGGGTCCCTCCTGTAGTCACAAGCAGGAGATGAGTGGCTGCATGCACACAGAGACTGTTCAAATCATAGGGAAAGTCTGAGGATTACTTCATACAACTCATTCAAGACTATTCCCAGCCCAGTTCCTATCAGCAGTCTGGTTAATGAATCAAAATTCTTTGAGCTGGCAACTGTTCTCCATGAAACTGTCCTGGGATGAATTTTTGGCTAGTCACAGAGGCCTATTAGTAAGAAATAAATTTTCTGAGCAAAGAACTGGTATGGGAATTTTATCACGTTGCAGTGGTACAAACATATGCAAAGATGAAAAATTATTCCCAAAGCGACTCTAAAGAAGAGAAAAAATAAAATTACCTCATACCAAATTTCTCCTCACAGTCACATGCCTTGAAATTAAAACTATAGGAAATCATTAGCAGGTTTGGTAATAACTCCCATTACTTTTAATGAAAAACTGCTATAGAACTACAACCACGATTCCTATTAATCAGCACAGCCCCATCAAAGTCACTCTTCAGTTTCTGAAACCTAAAGTTTTATCCTGAAGAAGATTACAGGAAAGACAAGTCATCCTAGTAGCATGGATCTTTTCTACAGGACTCTAAATATCCACCCACCAGACAGGAAGGGCATCATGCACTGCAGAGCAAATTCAGTTCTGACTTGTATGGAAATTATGTTGAAAAAGATTTATAATAGTTTAATGCAAGATTTCAAATGTTTCATGTTTAATGTCTGTCATGGAGGATTTCAAGTAACTCTACAATAAGTAAAGGCTAAAAGTAACTCATTGTCCTTTGGACTCCTTAAAAATTGATTACCAGTCACTAAGGCAATCTACTAAGCACCTATTAATAAACTTTTTTAAACCATTTTTATAAGACCCTTCATGAAAACTATGATCCATATTTAATTTCTAATCCTTCTTCATCTACAAAAGTCCATGTTTTGTAACAAATAATCGCTGCCTTTACTTCACTGGAGCTCATGACACAATTTGCTGATTTCAAAGGAGATGTTCTGCAAGTACAACTTGCACTGGTTAAAGAAGGCAGAATAGATCTCGCACCCCCCATCGTTCTAAAAGTGGCCTTTTTTTCCATAAAGAAGAAGAAAAATGTCTGCAGATTCATGGAGAGATAGCAAGTATGAGATGTTTTCAGACAGCTGCAATGCAGAAGTCAGAGCCAGGATGGGTGAGGCCCTGTGCCTGCCAGGCACAGAGGAGCAGCAGATAACACACTCCTCCAGATGACAAAACCACCTGCCCTGGCCCTGGAAAATGTATCTGTACTCTGACTAACTTGTTAAACTTACCCTGCCTTGTCCTTACTGTTCTGAACTAAAGTAAAACTGTCTGCTTTAACAGAAGGAAAGAGCATAAAAGAAGGCAACAAGGTAGTTTTAGTAGCTTGGCTCACAAAACTAGGAAAAACCCCATCACACAATTAGAAAGTCAGATCTGCATGCCAGTTCAGATTATTAGAAAACATTCTGTGGAAACCTTATGGAGAAGTATTTGGGGGTAAACTAGTTTCCCCTTTTTTCTCTGTACAGCTGGGTGGAGCTTTAGGGACTAAACATCTTGACTTAGCACAGCAGAGTACTAAGGACACAGCTGGCAAAGGAGGAGATTCAGAGATTCACTTTGGAGAGGAAAAGGTTAATAGCAAAGGTTGGCCACAAGGGCTGAATCTTGGAAGAAGGTGTGTGCTTGGTGCTCTTAGGGGAGCACGAAATAGAAGTTTTTTCCCTCCAACTTGCCTTGTGTTCAACTGTAGGGTAAAGAGAGGAGACATTTACTGTCTTTTTTTCTCAGATACTTATCTTTTACTCTCAGATAAAACTTCCCTTGAGGAAGATATTTAGTTTTCTTCCCTTTCTGTTTCCTTCTCCTTTATTTGCAGTCCCTTTATGAAAGCCCAGGAGTACTATGTGGGTGCATGGCTGTAGAAATATGCTGCACAGCATGGTTTTTCTCTAGTTTTGCATGCTTTTCTGCTTTTTTTTCAGCTGCATCCCCTCTCTGTGCACAGACCCCTCCACTGTGTGTCACTCACGATCCATAGCTGGGCCATCCATACACAGAGACCTTAAAAAATGAGCCTCTGACATGTTGGCTTCACATTGTCCCTGCCCCTTCCCACAGCCCCACTTGGTCATATACCACCCTGTAGTCTTCATGGGCTTTTAATGGATCAGCACCTGGAAATCATGGGCATAATTGAGACCATGTTGGATTTTGTTGTTTTGGTTTCATTTGGGTTTTTTGGTGTTTGCCAATTGAGTTTTTCTTAGTATAGTATTTCCGGGCTTGGATAACTCAGAAATAATAGTGCCTTCTCCCTTCTTTCCTTTCCCCATAGATGCTACTCCATTCACATCAGCAGGAAAAAAGGCAGATTAGTGTGATTTATGTCTTGAGAAAGCTGGTATTTTGCCAACAAGCCACTTTCTAAATCTTTTGGGTGGAGATCTAGCTTGCACCATGGTTAAATGCCATGTACTAGTATGTTTCCTCTTGCTGTCAGAAACTGAACTACACCAGCAAAAGCAAAAGGAGGAAGCCTGAAGAGGAGTATAAAAAGCTTTTTACAAAAAAAGACCAAAAAGCAGGAAGCAGCAGGCTGCCCAGGATAGATAATCCAGCCCTTGCATGTGATCTGCTTGTAATGACATAATAGAAATCCTGAGCCATTTGCCATGTTACAGTGCCCAATGGAACAGGACAGACCCACTATTTGCTCTTTCAGAGTCGTTTTGTTCCATGTGCTTTCAATATGCTGCCTCTCTTTGCTTTTATCTCTGAATTTCACTTTTCTCCTCTTGTTTCATTTTTGCATTGTGCAGGAGAAGCACAGGGCAAAGCCAAGGGAGTAGAAGAGTGGCTGTGGCTCATTCCCATGCTGACTTGGTGCAATGCAGACAGGTGGCAATGAAGCTGCTGGCTTTCATGAAGGAAGATTTGTGTACTTTTTTTTTTTTTCTTTGAAAATATATGATGGGTACTTGTGTGAAGTCTGCCAGTTCTGAATTTTCTCGAGGTGTTTAATACATTAATTTGATTATTTTGCAACAGAGTCTTCAAAAACTGTCACTGGTTGTCCTACCTTTTAAGTCAGACCATCTGGATAAAGAAGTCTGTGGGTTTTGTCACTGTAAGATAGCAGGAATCTACTTGTTAGTTGGACCATTGAATTATATTGGCCCTAGGCAAGAGGTAGAGAAGAAAAAAAATAAGATATTCATTTGATATGTGCACACAAACTTTCAGCAATTTTCCATTTTCACCAGGAGCTTATCCTGTTATTTTTCACCTCTCTTAGCTCTCCTGCCTTGAAATTACCTGTTTGCACTTGACAAATATTAGACACTTTCTATCCAATTGGCAACAGGTTTGGACCCCAAGACCTTTAAGTCAGGTCTTCACCAGCCCCTTTTGTTGAAATAAGGATGCTTCTGGCACTGCACCCACGTTTTCACCACCTCCAGATCTTCATTAAACTCAGGATAAAAAATAGTCAGTTTCTTTTTTATTATAATTTTTTTTTTAATTGATGGAATAAAACAAACTGAAACAGTAGGTCTCTGTGAAATTCCTAGCTTGCATGAAACCAGAAATGACACATATCAGAGATCAAGCACACTGATTTCTGTACCATTCTGGAATGAACAAAGTTTCAGCCCTTCCATGTTTTCTGCAGTAGCCCTAAGGACTTCTTTCATACTTTCTGCTTTTTACTTTTGTTTCATTTTAACACAATCATGCTATGTAAATTCAGCAATTCAAGTTGCCTTTGAACATGACCTTGTTACATCTTTTTAAATCATATATAATATTAAATTTTGACATTAATTTAATATCATTTCTGATTCACTTAATCAACTGATAAGAAAATAAATGCATGCATAAGTGTTTTTTCTGTTCTGTCACAAAGTAGTTATGTCACCTCTTTTTTTTGGATCTTTGGCAGCCTCTTTCTTCAGCATTTTGTAATTTCATATGGATGGCTGTTTTGACATAATTCTTCATGTGTGATAAACTATTGTGTAACAGTATACTCAAACCATGATATCAACTGAAGGAGTATATGGAGACGTTAAAAATCCATGGTGTGAAACTCAGCATTGAAACCATAGGGTATACAGCTACGTCTCTGGTTGTGTCAGATGTCTGATGGGGAGCACAACCTCTGAGCAACTGAGACAATGCTTGTTACATATTGTTTGAAAACCCATGAATGAGTGCATTGCTTTGGTACCAAAGTTTAGCAATAACCCTAGACTCAAACATCCAAAAGTTGTGGCATTGCATTAGAAGCTATTTATAGTTTAAAACAATGCCTTTAGGGCACTGTTGCTTGTCCCTCCTCTAGAATTTTTCCAGCATATTCCTATCAGCTATAGAAAGGTTCAGAGCATATCTCCAGACCCAGACTTAAAACCAGCATTTGAAGAATTTGTTATCTGAAATTGAATAAACTAGGATGCTTGTGTTTGAAACTAGATGGGAAGGTTACTTTGTATTACTCTTTCACCTGCTTTTTGCCCTACCCCAATTAATGTCTGATCACTCAGGTCCCCCATAGCCTGAAGAGAACTGAATGGCCAGGTTTTGCAAGCTGCCTTAAAAGGCCCAATCTGTGGTCTTAAACTGACTTCTTTGCACTTTCCTGCACCAATGGCACCTCTGTGGTAGCCTGCAGTCCCTGACACAACTCATACCTTTGCAGACTTGTTTTTGGACAGTCTTTGCCCTCATATTGAGGGAATTTGCAATGGAGTAGCAGACAATTTTCCTAAAGTGCTGGCTTGGGGCAGTCTCTACAGCTTGCAGAGGGGGCATTTACTACTTTTTTTTTTTTAAGGTAATAGCAGCAAAGGTTTGAAGTTTCTAGCTAGCAGCATAACCAAAGTTTCCTCTCCTCCCTTTGGAGGCATGCCCGTTAACTTGCAGTAGTGTGTGGTCCAGAACACTGTGAGAGGTGTAGAGATGCCTACTGCTTTTGTAGAACCTTTTCTGACCTCTGGTCTCAGAGAATTCTTTCTTCAGAACCTTGACACTAAAGCAGTAACAATACAGGAGTGGATAATCTGAAGGAAACTTGTTTGGAATGGAGGTTGCTGACTTATTGTTGTCCCTTGGGATTTATTTTGGCTCAGCTCAAATTCAGTCCTCCAAAGTCCTGAATATCTCCTGCCAGGGACTGGGCCTTGTTTTGTTTTCAACTGACCACAGTGTTTTATGGAACTCCTGGAAAATTCCCCCCAACAATATTGTTTAATTGTTTATTCATAAGTCTCCCTTGGCTAGGGAGCTGAGGGACAGAGGGCATCCAGAGCTGCAAACATGAGCACCTCCACAACCAAAGCTCTGTAACAGCTTCCATCTTCTATGGTGTGAAACACAGTATGTGCTCCCCTCTGGGAGATGTACTTCCTCTGCTCAAAAGACATTGCCCCATTGTTTGAGGCATGTAATGTCACAGAGGCTGTGACCCTTCTCTTGTATGACAGCCATCACTTGGCCACAGATGGGACCTGCCAAACAAGGACTGGAAGACCTCATTCTTCTCACAGTGCTTACTGCAGGAGCTCCAGTGCTTTATGTGCTGGACAGGACAGGGAAAGGCACTTTTTTTTTTTGCACTGAATAATGCAGGAGGATCTTGTCTTTAGGGGAGAGTCTCTCTCCCACCTGTAGCAGGACCTCAGCCAGAAATGTTTGTGGCACCTTCACTAAATAAAAGGAGTTGGGAAGAACATTACAAAGTACATGTGAATAAAAGGGTAGGCAGGGCACATGCATCCTCCTGAGTTTTGCCTGCTGACAAAGTGGGAAACTTTATAAATTACATTCACACACACACCTCTAAAGAAAACATTTCAGAAATCCAGCACAGGCCTTTTGAGATTATATTTCTGAAAAAAATCCTACAATATCTCTGCACTCTGTAGTATTTATTAGGAGAAAAGCACTGGCTGAAGACCAGTTTATTCTGTGGTTTTTTGTTGTTCTGTTATTTCTGATGCAGTGCACATTGCTGTCACAGAATGGAGACATAAGGCTTGAGTGACAACAGGTTGTCCTCTAAGGACCCTTATCTCTACCTATTCTTTCTTAAGTTCTTTAATGAAAAGTAATCTGTTACCAATACAGCCTTAAATAAAATATATATTGCAACACCTGACACTTGCTGTTTCCTGTAAAAGTTTTACATTCCCCCTACAGCATGCATTCATCCTCCTGACAATTGGGAAAGGAAGCATTTGCAAAGTCCAGGGATGTAGTCTCACCAAGAAGTTCATGGACCTACAGCTTTGCTGAGGGAAAAGATCTGGCAAAGGATACACAAAAAGGATACAAAAAAGCTTCCTGGGAGTGGTTGGAGACCAAATGGGCAGAGAGCCACATTTCAGCTCCCATTTTCGGTGAAAAAGATCTTGACCCCTCACATGCAGAGAGATTCCCATGGGGTAATTGAGCAAATTCCTAGCTCTGCAAAAGCCTGTGGGGTAAGATTTGCCAGTTTTCCCAAGTACTGGGGTGTCACAGCAGCCCCTGCAAAGGTCAGCTTCTGCCATGAGGTAAGGGTCTGTACTGCTCCAGCAAAGCATCTGAGCGCATGGTTGAAATTAAACATGCATTTATTTGTTTTTCTGAGTAGAGAAAAGGAGTAGAATTGAGGCCAGTGATAAGGAAAATGTGACATTTTGAAGTATAATATAAAGGCAGAGTTAACTCATTGAGTTATGCACCTTTTGCAGACTGTCAGAAAAGCATTTAGAGAAATTATTTTCTGTGTCTTGAAGAAAGTGCTTTTTTCCAGATCCTTCTTATTTTTGGAAAATATCTGATTCATTCACGGTGGCTTTTCCTCAGACATCTAGTTTTATCCTTAGTGTATATGGTTTTATATTTCTCTGCACACTGAAAGAATTCTGCAAATGAAGTAAACCCTGGATAGACATCTGATCTCTATCCAGAAAAAAATCCTACAGTGCCTCTATCTCCATTTCAGAAGACTGAGTTCCACCAAAACGGGAGATATTTTTTTCTTCTGCTCTTCCGCAAAGAAGGAGTAGCACTCTAGTGAGTC
The DNA here is from genome assembly GCA_013397555.1 of Urocynchramus pylzowi. Lineage (NCBI taxonomy): Eukaryota > Metazoa > Chordata > Aves > Passeriformes > Fringillidae > Urocynchramus > Urocynchramus pylzowi. The sequence continues at coordinate 333,189 of VZRH01003387.1, forward strand.
CTTTCATCCTGTGGCATTGATTTTTGCAAAACATTTCAGGGGTTTTTATATCATAACAATTTTCCATTATTTGTTCCACTTGTAAATTTATCTCCAAAATCTCTTCTCAAATTTGTGGTCTCAGTCCCCCACCATTTGCATTTTTGTAAGGCAAATCAAGAGATATGAAAAGAAGATGCTGGAGTCTGTTTCATTATTCAGCATCTTCTTGGAACCTCCTGACCACACATAGAACAGTCATGAGTAGTCTCTCTAATTTACCATGAGATCAGAGTATGCAGAGTGTGCACACAACTTTGAAGCTGAAGATTTCAGTGTAGATGCCAGACTGTCATGCTCTCAGGACTCACACCCAGGCTGGAGGGTTTGATACCATGAGAGATAGGCAAGTGCATGCCATTACTTCAGCTGTATTATGATTTGGCCCTGCAGATGTTCACCTCTGCAGCATCTGGTAGGGTAACAGAGCTGCCAGTGCCATGCTTTTTTTGGGTAGCCTCAGGGGTGGACAGCATGGGCAGCATCATGTACACTGTTGTCATCTTCGACAGAAATCTGAGATTTTGTACTGGCTGTCCATTCCTGTTGCATGAAAGCTCTGGAAACACCTGGCCTGTCTCTCATCTTGTTTCATCTCGCTGGACATCAGAGTATTTCATGTGGTCACTGGTGAAACAAATTTGTGTGTTGTTCTCTCACAACAGGTTGGAGATAGGAAGTGTAGTGAGGTTTGAAAAATTCCCCGGAGTGGATGTGGCAGAAAAAAATTAAGCAGGACTCATGATTTTCAGCCTCTACTGGCATGGTCCTTTTGTTCCCAGTACACCTTAAAAGACATCCAACACCTTGAACTTCTGTGCCTTCCAAGAGCTGTGGAAAAATTAATGAAATTGCATCTTTTCCCACCTTTTCATGTATCCACAAAGAGAGTTGAGAGCCAAACCAACCAGCAAAAAGTGCGGAATTTCAGAATCTTTCCACATAGATCCAATGATGTGCAGAAGTACTCACCAAAAAACTCCTTGAACATGAGCCATGGCTTAAGACACCATTACTTTACTGACTGCCTAGTGGATAAAATACGCCAAGAGGCTGCTGCTTTCATGCCATTGCTTCTTGACTCCTGTTCTTAGATTTCAATGGGGTCACAGATACATGAAGCTGAATGCTGGAATAACACAAAATAAGAGGCAGGCTCTCTCCAAAAAAACTCACCTTTAAGAGCTAATCCCAAAGTTAAACCTATGTGGATAGAGCTTTTATCCTATTTCCAGCCAGGACAGGACTTTTGCAGTAGCCAAGAGGAGGTATGGATAGGACCTGGAGATTATTCTATACCACCTCATGTCATTGCCAGGCAAGAGGGTTTGGGGGTCTGTTCCCAGGAGAAGGGATCCCTTCCAGGTTGGCATAGTGTGGTGCAGGCAGTGGTTGGGAGTGGTTGAGAGTTTCCCTATTAATTGTTTGCTTCTTTCTTGCACCCTCTGTAATTAGCATTTTTGCCATTGTGGTTCATTTTCCTACCTCACTTCTGTTTCCAGTGAGTTGTCCTTATCTCACCTGTGACCTTTACCTTTGGTGCCTCCAGTTCTCAATTCCAACCACCTGTAGAGGGAGGGAGAAGGGGAGGAAGAACAAGCAAGCAGCTGGTGGTTTGGAGAGTCTCAGTGAGTGCTTAATTGGCGAATACCATTGCTGAAGCATGATAGCCTTCTGTGTTCCAGGGATGCACTCGGAGCATCGCCCCAAAGTGTGCCAGCTAGAACAGGACCTAAGCCTGTGCCACTGGGCCAAAAGGAAGAAGCAGAAGACAAATAACTGGGAATGGAGCAATATACTTTCGCTCTGTGCATTATACATGGGCTTCAGGCTTTTCCTTGTCTCACAAAGCTGTGGACTTCTCACCAAACTAGAAGCTCCAAGTTTCATTCAATCTCTGTTGCTGAGCTTACTGCAGGCCAATCTAGCCCATACCCCCAGTCCATTTAGGTTCTGTTTGTGCCTCATGTGATTTAGATCAGGGAAAAAATGATCATCTATATCAATCCTCTCATTTCCTCATTTGCTACAGTCTCACACCTATCCACTGTGGCTCATCTTTGCCTTTCTATCCCCTGGTAGTGTACTGTTGCTCAAAACATTGTGCTAAACCTTCAGCTCTTTTACCACAGCCAGTTTAAAAAAGCAATAAGCTAGCCAAAAATACACCCAAACACCAACAGCTTCCTATTTATCAAAACTATACTACTAAAAAATCCCAGACCTCTTAAAAAAATCCCATTTAAATTTTTAGGAAGACATTACATTTTCCAAGGGCCTGTCTTCCAAGAGTGCCAATTGGTTCCTTCAGACAAGGTTGGCTCCCAGTTTGCAGAAGTGATTTTCTGTTTTGGCAAATGCCAGCATAGCCTTCAGAGGTTTGATTTAGTGCCTGCAGATGTGGTCCAGCTGCAGGAGCTCCAAGGGAGATTAGGACTAAGCCCTCATTCACAGGCAGGGGCACCTTGCTGGTACGTCCCTGGACCTTGCTACCAAGAGAAGGGTGAGAGCAGCATGTATCCCTGCAGGATACCCTAGACATGGCTGTGTCTTCTCATTAGAAAGCAGGAAAGTGAGTCAGGACACTGGGGTGATGTTTAGGTCTCTCCTGTTGGCACTAGCCTGAGTGGGACCAGGACTGTGTGAACTGGGACTCTGGGTTGTGATCAAGTTGATGTATTCAGGCTTGGTTTCCAACAACATGTGAGATTCTAGGGAGAAGTTATTTAATCTCTGAAAAAAAAAAAAAAAAAAGTAAAAAGTGTACTTATTTATGGTTTAAAAAATACAGCCTCAAGGGACATGTTTTGAGCAGTACTGGATTTTGCAGCCATCCTGCAATGTACATGCTTACTTTGCTTGTGAGGCAGGGGGAGGAAAACTGCTTTCCTTGTGCTCAAAAATTATTTTGCTGGGCAATTACCAGACTAGATTAGTCAGGCATGCTGAAGCCCATCTCCCCTATTCTGATCAGAGCTGTCTTGCTAATAGTTCTGTAACTGACAGCCTTGTAAATATTTATGAGCTAATTCCCTGCCCTGAAATGCAATGGCTGTTGCTTCTAAGAGTCCATAGATGCTGTGTGTGGCCTGAGACTGCTTGAGTTGGCAGACCTTGCCACAAGTTTGAGAGCATGCACAAAGACTCAGAATGCACAGGCAAAGAGAACTGTGGTCCAGAAACAAAGCATGAAACAAAAGCTGTAAACCTTTTCTGTTCCCCTCCTGGAAGCGATATCAGCTAGCCAAGAGTCAGTTCTATCTCCCTCACAGGGCGTGCCACGAGAGCTGACAACTGAAGGAGCTATTAAATTACCTTCAGCCAGCTCTTCCTCATGACTTTTGCTTTTCACGGAATGCTGATTTGGAAAGGACTCACAAGGATCATCAAGTCCAGCTCCTGGCCCAGCACCTGCACCCAAGAGTCACACAATGTACCCAAATGCATTGTCCAAATGCCACTGTGACCACTTCCCTGGGGAGCCTGTTCCAGTGCCCAACCACCCTCTGGGGAAAGAATTTTTTTCTAATAGCCAACCTAAACCTTCCTTCACAGGCTACTCCCTCAGGTCCTGTCGCTGTCACCACAGGGAAGAAATCAGTGCCTGCCCCTCCTCTTCCCCTCCCAAGGAAGCTGTAACTGCAGTGAGGTCTCCCCTCAGTCTCCTCCAAGCAGAACAGACCAAGACACCTCAGCCACTCCTCACATGGCTTCACCCCAAGGCCCTTCACCATCTTTTCTGCCCTCCTCTGGACACTCTCTAACAGCTCAGTGTCTTTTTTGTGTTGTGGCACCCAGAACTTCCCCCAGCACTCGAGGAGAGGCTGCCCCAGTGCAGAGCAGGACAATCCCCTCCCTTGCCCGGCCGTGATGCTGTGCCTGATGCACCCTAGGACATGCTTGACTTTCCTGGCTGCCAGGAAGGCTCATATTCAACTTGTCATTGTGATTTATTAAAAATATGGATATTGATCTAGTACCGATATCCAACTGTGACGGACAAAGACTCTCTGACAGTTTAAAGTTAGAAAGTGTATGTTTGCGACACCGGGCAGCATGTGGGATAGCTCCCAAATACACACCGCGCCTCACAGGTGATTACAGAGCCCCTTTTATCTATACAGGTGTTGAATACTCAAAATACAAATACATATTCATAATTTTGGCACATCCCATTCCCCGCTTCGTATGTTAATTAGTTCAAAAGCTATTAAGCATGCGTACTTTGTTCCTTGAAATGGGTCGGTGGTCCCTTTCATGGGGAGGGGTCCCAAAATGAGGAAGTAAATGAAGTCTTCCTCATTCTGACCTTTCTACCTTTTCAATGCAAATATGACAAATGAACCCTTGGTAGAACTCTCATTCCGTCTTCAATGAGTTTCAGAACAGAGGAGGCCCGCAAGTGTCTTATGTTCCTAAAAGCTATTTATCAGTTTCTATATTCTTCATTATAAACCCAGCTAACCAAACATTGTGTTGACAAGCAATCAATTATTAGTTAACTACTAACTCTTAACTTCATCGAGGCCTATCCATTTATTTTAATTAACTCTAATAAAGCTTGTCTTCTACCTAAAATCTTAGGTCCTCTAAAATCTCTAAATTCCTTAAATTTTATGTTTCAATTGACCAGAACCCCCAGGTCCCTTTCTGGAACACTGCTCTCCAGCCTCTCATTCTCTGTTCTGTCTGTACATCGAGGGTTGCCCCATTACAGATGCAGAATGTGGCACTGTCCCCTGTTGAACTCCATACGGTTGGTGATTGCCCAGCCCTCTAATTTCTCAAGGTCTCTCTGCACGGCCTCCCTGCCTCTAAGGAAGTTAACAGATTTTCTGATTTCATTGTCCTCCCAAAAAAAATATTCTGTGTTGTTGTCTTCGTTGTGGCAACATATTCTGTGGGTGTGATTTGAGTGCACGTATAATTTGGCAGTCCAGCATCCCCTAAAAAATAGACACACACCTCCTACAAAGCATCTGAACTCCACAAACCTGTTGTCACTTTCTCAGCCCTTTACTCTTTACACCTGCATAACTTGCTTTTGTGTGACCCTCCTCTGCACCACAGCACAAGCCACAGAACTCAGCAGTTATAGCTCTTCTTCGGGTTTTTTTTGCAGGGAGAAACTTACTTCTTCCTGAAATTTCTTAACTCTGTTTAGATAGAAGACCACAGGTGATTTTTATTTGGGCATATTTTTCCATCCTTGAGTTTCTAACTTTCTGTGTTTCCATTTGATGAAGATGCAACCTGTAGCTTTTTAGGCAGCCAAGAATTACTCACTGCTCATGTCTCAGCCTCTACAAACCTCAATGCTACTGAGTGCAATACTTATCCTTATCTTGTCCTCAATTTGCTGTTTTATTGAGAGGGAGGAGAGTAAAGCACACTGACTTGAAGAGTCATGTGAGTTACTGTCCTGTTTTCTCAGGATCAGAAAGAAGGACGGGGGGAAGGTCTCCATTAGTCAGGACTGTGAATATTTTGGGCAATCACTGTGAGAGTTGATTCCTCCAGCTCTTCTCTTTCCTTTACAAAACTAACACTGAAACAGAAACAGCACAAAGGTACCCAGCCAGGACCACTGTTAGTGATGATGAAAACTGTGTGACCCAAACCATTTCCAACTCTGCAGCAGTATTAATTTTTTTCCATTGATGCTTTGTGCCCCAGAACAACTCCATAAATTTATCACTGCTTTGTCAAAGAAAGTCAGGGAACAACCATTAAAGTGATATATATTGGAATGAAAGAAAGGAATGGGTATCTTCACCCCTGCTTCAGTTTCCCAAATACTGTTTTAGCAGTTTCAGTTTAACTGATTTATAAAGTATCTTTCTCTAAGAAGTTATGTCCTATGCTGGGAAAAGGAACCCATGAAAGGGCTTTCTAAGGGCCTGGGTTTTTTGTAAATTAAATTCTCAAGGAAAGGTTCAGGTACATTTGTCATCTTGAACCCCCAGGGATGCCAATACCAGGGGGAAAAAAGCCATTGCTTTTTTTGCTCCTTATTGCTTTTGGAATGTTCAGATTTGTATTTAACTTAACTGCAGTTGGCCATGAATTATAGCCATCTCCTAAGTGAGGTCAATGGAAATTGTTCAACTGTCTTCAGTGAGAGCTGGATCAGACCCTATTATGCCAAATGTAACAGTTGTAATGATAGATAATATTTTTTTGTCTGTACTTTACCCAAAGCAGGGTGAAGAACATGGCTGATCCTGTTTCAGAGAACTATCCTGTTTGGCAATAAGTTTTTGGTTCCAAGTCTGATGTTTATAGGCAACTCTCTGTCAAATACTGAACTTCTGTGCTCAAAAAGGGATAAACTGCACACACCCTTAGGGCAAGCTTGTTTAAGTATTCTCACCTATTGACTTCATAGCAGCTCTCAGAAGTTCATACAAAATACACAATAGGGATTAATTACTATCTTGCTCTCAATCCATTCACAATAGGAGCAGAGAGTCTCTCCTTGCTCACCAACAGGCAGACTATCTCATTTTGTATGAGCCTCAAATAATGAGTTGGATGTGGTAGGTCTCACAAAATTTCCATTATGCCACTGTATGGTGTACATTTGATACCTTTGTTTGGACAGAATTAGGAAAATTATTTCTAGACAAAAGTATGCTTCACTGAACATTGCTGAGCAACTCACCATGACTCTTAGGCCACCCATTTGTTTGTTCAGGAATGCAGGTAAAACTAAGAGTAAAGGAAGGGGGACTCAATGATCTTAGAGGTCTTTTCCAACCTTGATGATTCTGTGATCTCAATGGCCCCAGCACCTCTTGTCTCTGGGTCTCCCATGGGGCTGGCACCATACCTCTGGCTACTCTTGGACTGGCCTTCAATTAGGTCCTGGGACGGATGGTTTGCCTGATTGGAATCACAAATTACAGCAGTCCCCTTCCCACCATGCAGGTGTAGGAAACAACTATGGAATGTGTAGCAAGGTGTTTTATGTCTCCTTGTTTTTCCTTCTTGCTCTCCCTCTGCTGCATTGATGAACACCATGTTGCAAGCATTAGGAGGCAAGGGACTTCCAGTGCCCTCCTATCATTCATTTTGACTTGGGAGACTCACAGCATGAAGTTGTACTACTGTAGTTTGCAAACTGTCACATTTTGGCCTTATGAAACATGAATTTAATTTTTTAAAAGGCAAACCTCATAGGAAGGGCAGAAAGAGCAGTTCCCCAGAGCTTGCTGTAACCTATTAATTCAGACAGGCAGGGGCTACCAGAAGGCTCTTCTTTATGAAAGTACCTCTGAAGCAAGGGGAAAGAGGAAAGAGAGAGGAAATTTTCCTTGTCTGTCTGCCACCAAAATTGTACATCTGCCTTAGGAAGATGTGCCTAAGGCAGCATCAGGCTATTTGGAGTCTCAGCTTACCAGAAATTTCTATATCTGGAAATTTGCTAAACTGTTTGGATCCAATCATAAATTTGTCACCAGAAGATTTCTAATTGCATGTGGGAAACTGCCAGGGGAGGTCAAGTACAGGTCATCCTTATATAATTCTAGCATGAATTTGCATCAACTCAAAAAACTATGTTATGTCCGTATCTACAGCAGTGTAGGTGTTATAAATCTTTATCTTGCATAACTGTTGATATTACAAAAACTTTGCTGTCAACAGTGAGGCTGGCATTTTCAAGCATGTTCTGAGCAAGACAATTTCTCCTGATAGTGCCAAAATCATGGGAAGCTCAGCTTCAGGGCCAGTAATCTGCACTAACAATGCAGGGGAGAGTGAAGGATGAGTCTCATGCTTCTGCCCCACTTTTCCTTCCCCGGGAAATGGAGCAGATCAGGAAATGATCCCTGCTGTATCCCACCATGTCTGTTACTTGGTAACAGCATCAACACACTTGCTGCTGCTTGGCTGGGACAAATTGTGTTCCTCAGGAGGACAGAAAAACCATCCCAAAAGTAGTCACACCCATCCTGGGTTGCCTTGTGGATGTTGTCCTACAGTATCACAGTGTCTCTGCAACACAAATTCCCACCGTGAACAGCGTGTCCCACAAGTCTTTCTCCTTCCTACCTCCCAACCAAGCATGGAGACTGAAACAAACAGCAAAAAGTTTCTGAAAATGCTGATAGGTCCATGCCAGCCCTGGGTTCATGTCCTTGCTGGGGCAACAAGCACTGGGATTGTCAGGTTTTTTGGCTGTGGGTGGAGCCGCCTGCTGATTCAGGGAGCCATCTGCAGATGAATCATGAGTTTCTTTGGAAAAAGACTGCCCCAGGAGACACAAGGCAGCCAGCTGCTTAGGTCAATAGTTTCAGGGTTTGGAAGTAAAAGAACTGAATTTGGCTGCAATCATTTAAAGCTGAGAAGTGAGGGCTGCTAGTGACTAGATGGAAAAAAGCACTTGCTAAGAAGTATTGCTGCTGATACTGTGCTGGTGTTTTACAAGTTAGGGCATTGCCAAATCTTCAGGAAGACTATTACATGATCCTGTGATGTGTGTGACCAAATCAGTTCAGTGCAGGGGTTGCCTTAGGGACACAGATGGACTTCAGAATCCAGTGGAGTGTGCATCCACCTGTCAGCACACATTTCCCTATGGCTTGCTCAGAGACAAGGGCTCCAAGCACAGGTGTTGGTGATTTTAACTTGGAAAATGTCTGCATGCAATCCTGCCTGCCACAGTGGGATTACAGGGTTAGAGTTCTCAGCTGAAGTGTAGGTACCGTGCGCAGCTGTAGGGGCATCAGTCCCTAGAAGCTTCCTCTGTAGATGAGCTTGGCTTCTTACTCTGTATCATGTATCACTGTTTTTCCTTATGCCTTTCAGTTATTTCCCTTCAATGTTTAATACTGCTGCATCTCTGTCAGCTAGAAACATGGTCAAAAGTCATTGACACAGTCAGTGGCTAGCAATACTTTGAGTTGCACCAGGAGTTTGTTCTGGTTCTTGTAGCCCAGCGGATGCACACAGAGCAATTGTCCATTGAAGGATGCTCAGGTTTTGGTTCACAAGGTGTTATAAGCATTATGCAAGAGAAACTAAAACACAGTACAAGAAAACAAAAAGTTAACATTTTTTGTCCAGTTACATGCCAATGCCAAGGCCACACCAACCAATTATCCTTCCAGTAGGACCCACCTGTGATCTGAGCCCAGATTTTACAACCCAAGCCCTTCTGCAAAGAAATCTTAGAATAGGAGCAGTAAACTAGGTATCAGAAGGACAGATATTTGATATCATGGCTCCAACTGTTGCCAGCAGATAGTTTAAGAAAAGCACCATTTCAGATCATACTGACATCCATAAAGTAGGTTTTTGTTCTTTGTTCCTCCGAAAGGCTCTAGAAAACAGCAGTGTAAAGTATTGAAAACATCAAATGTAATGCAAATTGACAAGCTTCTCCCATATGATTTTTTTGTAATCTGTTTTGTTTTCTTTTTCTTTAAATGTGTTCGTGCTTTGGCATCTGTAGCCTCCTCTGCATATAATTGTGCCCTGTGTATGATTTTTTGCATCCTTGTTTTGAAGTTCATTGGAAGCTCCTTCATTTCAGTGCTGGCAGAAGCAGTGAATAATTATCAGCCCCACTAATCTCTGAGTAAAGTTAGAATGACCAGTGAAGGCAAAGAGGATCTCAGAGTCCCGAAAGGATGAACTGTGCATATTTTTTATTGTAGACAGAGATACTTTTATTTCATGTGTAAGAATTTAATTTAACGTTTTATCTCCAGTTATTTTTAAAAACTTCTTGCCAACAGATAATCCTTTGTATGGATTGGCATAAAAGGGCAAATGTGTAGTAGTAGCAGCTACTTGACTGCATGGTAGCTGTCCAAGAAAAATATTTGTGCAAGTCTTGCTGAGTCAGGGTATGTTTCCAAATAGGCAGAATGTCCCTCTCATTGACAAGATTTATCTCATGCAAGCTAAATCAAATACTCTTCTGTCCTGTAGGCTCTGGGCAATAGTGCATATTGTTAGCAAAAGAGACAGCAATCCTTTTCAACACAGTGTATAAGTATCCTAGTGTTGGGTCTGTATGAGGTGTGGTACACAGTAAAATAGATTAGCCAAAAATTTATTGTTTTGTCTAGACAGGTGCCACCTGGTGCCCAGACAGTCACAGTTTTTCACATCTGAGATTAATGAAAGGACAGATCATTAAAATGCTTTGCTGTTGACTTGAAGATCTCACATGTAAGACATACCAACACCAAGTTGTCTTGTCCGTTCCCCTGACAGTCCACAGCTGTTGGACTGCAATGTGCAATGACACCAAGCTATAAATCAGAGCAGTTTCTCTTGAAATGTAGCTGTTCAGCAGCCTAGCGGCATGCAGATACTCCTGGCAAACTTCATCAGGGCCAGCAATAATACCCAAACATGGGTGGCTTTTCATTGCTGGAAGTTTTGATCTGAACATTTTGTACAGTCCTCTCCAGGAGCTCTTTCCAAACAAAAATGCAGCCTTCCAGACCCAAAAACAGTTGCACCTGTATTGCAGGTCAGGTACCCGCCTGGGGTATGGATGGTGCTGCTCTATGCAGGGGCCAAACAGCTACAGCTCCACCACTGTAAGAGGTGTGGAAATATTCTTGTTTACTGGTGTTGCCCTGCTCCACAAACAGGCACCTATCTGGACCCTGTGATCAGATGAAAGTGGTGCATTTCTGGGAGGAAAGGAAAGAGAGCAGGGCTGTCCTGCTGCTTGCCTTGAGAAAAGCACAAGGTGTGGCAAGTTGAGGTTCTTGGAGAATGAGCATCAAGAGATCTCATTGTGTTCCAGAACAGAAGAAAAAATAACAAAAGCACTGCAAATAAATCTCAACCAAATCTGAGTTAATCTGGCATGGGACTGACTGTGCCTGGTATTGTATCCCTCAGGAAAGCGGTGTTCTCCTCGGCTGAGGAATGCCCTGCTCCTTGCTGCACTTCCCGTGCAGCGGTCCCACATCATCCCATCTGTTCACAGCCAGACACGGGAAGTTCCCCTTCTTCACAATAACCAAAGCTCTCCTGTTCTTCAGTGTCACTGCTTTGAAGTTAGCACTGCTTTAAATAAGAAGTCAAATTTAGCACAGCATGATGTCAACGTCCAGAGGGTGAATAACACCCATTCATTCATCTGGCACTCCTCATTTCTGCACAGATCCCCTCCTCCATTAAGTTTTCTGTTTACATAAAACTTAGCTAGCCTATATAAACTAAAGTGTAACATCTCTTTTATATAAGAGCCATGGGGGAGGGCAGATAAACATACAAGTGCTTCAACGTGTTCACTCATGCCCAGTAGAAATGTATGGTGTGGTTATCTCACAGTCAAATAAGCACACTGGCCTATAAATGGCAAAAGATTTAAAGCATCCCAGCAGACAGAGGAAAAATATTTCTTCAATAAATATAATAAATTAATTATTTGTTTGCTTTTTGGCCCAAATTTATCATAAAATCTACTATATAACAGTTGCTGATGAAAATCTTATTTATTAAATACTAAATTTGTGGGATATTATAAGATGCTGTGTTAGTACATGAATATGTCAGTGGTGTAAAATATGACCTTTGCTAAGGGCTACCACTCCAGCACTGAAGAAAATTGCTAGTTCTGGTTTTAAGGGCAGCTTCAAACTCCTCATATGTTCCCCTTTCTACAGTTACAACTGGCCACTGTACCACTAAGTATGGACAGAGGGCTCCAGGGAATGCTCTTGGCTGTGCACAGCAGCACTGTATAAAAAGGTGAGTTTCTAAAGATTTGTCAATGAATGAGTACATAAGTTTTCTCCCACTGTTGAGAAACTTGTAAAACACCTGTGTCACTATTACGATAGGTTCTGTGGTTTTGGTGGAACAGGTATTTTGACAGTGGACTTTTTTCTTTTTTCCTTCTTGTTAATAATAAAATAATCCTAGTCCTGCATTTGAACACCACTGAAATCCTCTGGATTCTCTATGAAATATGAAAAGCTGCTTCATGTTACTTCAGAGCTCCACACCATCAGCAGAGGGGCAGCAACTCCCACATCACTGCAATGACAGAAACTTAGCAAAGGCCTCTTAGGGCCTCGAGCAAAGGCCTCTTAGGACTTTCCTTTGAGAAAGTGAGATGTCATTACATTCAGCTGAAGATGCAAAGTTTTAAAATGAATAGAAAGACACAACAAGGAATTTGCATAGAGGGTAGAGTGAAACCTCCTTTGCCCTCCCCACAAAGCAAGCTTCCTCACTCTCTTCCCTTACACACCTACACAAACACAAGGATATGCATTTACAAAATCACATATAAAAGTCAAGGAAAATTAAATTGTCTATTACATGCTTTGGCTTTTCCCAGCCACAAGTTACTCTCATTGTTTCATGCAGGATGGCTGAATTACCCAAAATTCTCAGGGTGACTCAAGGCACTGGGGACATCCCATTATGCTTTCTGGTTCCAGTGACCTCAGAAGGGGGTTGGAAGGTGGGAAGCCTGGCAGAGATTGTACTGCTGAAGACAACAGGCTCTGTCATAGGGTCATCTTTTTAGCCAGGCTAGAAGAATGTTTCTCTACAGATTCAAAAGTCTGTTCATTTGTGGTGGGAAATGAGTGCACCACTTCTTCTTGTGCCTTGAAAAGCCTTTCTCAATCTGACTGAGAGGATGAAAAAATAGTTCCTTTCCTAATTCATTCATGACTTGCTCAGCAAGGACAATATTTACAAAACACTTTTTCCCCTGAGGTTTCTAGCAAGATGATTTGCAGAAAACACTTAAGATTGTTTTGGAGGGGTGGTGGGGGGAAAAGAGAGAAATAAAGTATGTACTTCCTGGTTTGCCTGACTAATTGTAGTCAGAAAGTTTTGTTTGATTCCCCATTTCTGATTGTTAAAGATTTGCAATTAATTTTTAAATAGTTAAAATTTCCATAGACTTACTGAGTGAGTTCATCTTCAAGGATCCTGTGCAGAAAAAAGGAGTTACAGCTTTTTAGCTAAACCCATCAGCATGAAACTTTGCTCAGCTGTGTTCTACAAACAGCAAATTCAATTCCTTTTGATTTTATATCACACTTTAATTCCACATGTCTAGGTGTGAGACAAGAATCCAGGCACAAATACCAGCAGATATTTGGAGAGAGACAGATGTCATTCCCATCTGTGTGAGGCATCTTACACCTTGGGATAGTCATAAAGGGACTCCAATCTACAGTGCTGTAAAAACATTCTCCTTTCCCTTGTCCAGCCCTTAATGTGTTCTCATAATGTAAAGTTTCTTAATGTGTTTCTACAGCACCCAATTTAACCTACCAAACAACATGCCTTTGAGCACACACAATAAGTTAACTTATTACTGCAACTGCCTGCAGTATAACCACTGTGATAATAAAGCTGTAAAAAAGATATTTTAGTAAAATGAAACACATCCATTTTCAGAAAAAAAAAATCAACAAAAACAGAAGCAAAAAACCCCAAAACCATGCTGGAGAAGGAAGAAAACAGAGAGAACAGAATTAGTATTATCCTTTTCAGTGTCTCTTTATTTTATAAAATATTGCACGCAGGAGTTACACAGGTTGAGATAATGAGAAATGTACATCTCTGCTAGGGATATCTTTCAAAGCCATCATTCATGAAGGTATAACAAACAATCACAGAATAATAACTAGTATATTCCCTTGGGTACATGCGACGAGACAGTTACATTTAGCCCACAAAGTGTTTGAGAGGATCCAAACCAAATTTGATCATGTTGTAAACAGTATCCAATCAATTATGGAATTTATGCTTATAAAAGTGCATTTTAAATGCAACTGTCAAATAAAGGCACAGGAACATGAAAGGATGTCTGAGTTGTTCAGTTGGTCAGATTTCACAACATGCCACCGAGGATAAAGATGTGTATGTGCTGCCTGTGCTCAAGGCAGCACTCCTGCAAAGGGAATGGGTACATCAAATGTGCTGCAAATCCTCTTCTAGGAGTTCTCATCCAGTGCCCCAGGTTGCTGGCTCCCTCTGCTATCAGTGGGATTGGGAACCAAAGCACCAAAAAGGTTCATTTTAAATTCATATGTTGGTATGGTCCCTGCACAGGGGTGACATGCAAATTCATGAAGCATTCCATATTTTTTGGGCCAATATGGACAGAACTAAATGTAGAAATGTGTTCTATCTTGCAGCACACAAATTTTCTAAAATGAACACAAAAATGTTCATTTTTGATTCATCCTCTCTCTCCACATGAATTATAAATCCAAACTAGAAAAGCAAAATATTTTTGCTTCCAAGCAACTTTTTTGAGTAACAAACTTTTCTTGGTCTTCTACTTTCTCATAATCCCTTTGTTTACAGCCATTCAAAAAAATTCATGTTACATGATAATTGTACAGAAAGTCTAGAAGAATCTAGCATAATACACTGTATAACATAGAACAAAGACAGCAGAATCTTAAACATAAGGAGGAGAAAAAAAAATCTGTGAAAGGAGGAGGCATGTCATGAAAGCAGTCAACCTCCAGCTCCTAGCAAGCTGAAAAGCATACAGCAGAAGGAAACAGTAAAATCCAGCTACACGCTAAGGCAGCAGAAGTCCTGATACAATTTAATCTTCAAAGGACAACACCGTCTAGGTGCTAAGCCCTTCTGCTGGACCGGTGCACAGAAGTGATTACCATCCTTGGAAAGCATGCTGCTGAGAGCTTCCTTGAGTCTGTCTTGAAATGATCTCTTTCCTCCTGCAAGAAAGGAAGCTTTTCCCCTCCTTACTTGCAGACACTGACTACCTCACACTTCAGTAGATGCTTATAATGCAAAGGCTGGAATGCTGGATGAGGAAGACCAAGTTTTCCACTGTTATCCTAAATAGGGGGCCACTGAGACAAGCATTTAAGCTAGGAAAATGAGATGAAAAGGGCTGCACTTCCAGGTTTGTGGGAGTCTTTCTTTCACAAAGATAGTGAGTGAAAATTCCTAGCATGTGGCATTACAGGCAGCTAACAAGAAGAAAAGTGTGATTATGGTTCTGAAATAATTTTCCTGAGGGAATGGGAGAATGAACAATTAGAGGCAGCACTGGGATCCTAGAAGGCAGAAAGGCAGACTATCCTCCAGATTGTAAATGGGTGTGTTTGTTTACATTTAGCACATGGTGCAGGTTTTGCACCTGTTACTGTGTGCTTTGCTTAGCGTAAGAATCATTCCAGCTTCAGAGGAGGTGCTGGGTACTCGGACCCACACCACTACCTACACACAGCTTCTGACCCTGCCTTCTCTAAAGAGGGTGACAAAAATGCCTGATGTCTTCAGCAAGGATCTGCAAGGATCTGCAAGGATCTTGAATGTGCACCCTCCCTTAGAGAGATGATGCAAGTCCTGGGCTGTATATTCTGACTCAGCTCAGCATCACCCCCACCCCTCCAGGCCTGCCTCCTCACTTCTGCCTCCTCAGAACAGGGAAAACAGACAGGGAGCTGATACAACCTAACAAATTGAACCGTGCACACTGTGAGGTGGTCATAACACAACAACAGGAGCTATATAAGGAACTCCAGTATAATTTTTCATTGAAACTGAGGGCTTTGGGATTTTCAAGGGTGTTTGTATTTAGCAGCCAAACCTCAGTAAACTGTTGTATGATAGCAGCATGATGGTAGAACTGCTTAATGAGTAAGACAGCACTGGCCATTTTGTGCTCACTGTGCAGATACCTTTTTAGCACTTCAACATTTTGCAGCCCAGACCTATTTTCTTGCCATTGTCTTTGGTAATTGCAAGCTCTTTGCTCCAATTGAAGGTGACCAGTGGTCTGAAAACATTAAATCATGCTGTTGTGGCTGCAATCAGAACTACGATTATATGAGAAAAACCCAACAAAACCAACAAAATAAAAACCCAAACAAACAGGAGAGCAACAGAGGAAAGTATGATCTTTCCAGTTCTGTTCTTTATAATGGTTCACAGACCTTTTCAAGCTTACCTTTCAGAAATTATAGATAGCTGCTCTCAGCTACTGCTTTCTGGGTAGGCTAAACCAGTGTGTCCCAGTTACAGAAGCCACACTAAACACTCATTCATTTGCACTCCTTCTCTATGGTCATAATGCATATCCCTGCCTCAGGCTATATTTTGTATCAGCAGTGGGGCTCTGGGACAACTGCTCCTCACTCCACAAGGAACTAAAAGGTTACACCTTTCACTAGAGGAATAAAATTTTCTCTGGCACTGAAGTATGCATTACAATTTGGAGAACATTTAGCAGAGAAACATTTGGTGTTTGGAGATGGGCTGCAGGCTGTCTGTAACTGAGGCAGTCTCATCTTTGCCCTGCAGATGGACAGTTTGCAATTCTTGCACCCACTTTCTCCACCTTCTCCAAACTGACAGGTTGTCACTGAAGGACACTGGTGGCAGACACCCACCTTCCTTACTTCTCTGTCTCTAAACTGCAGCACAAGGAAAGGCAGCCAGCAATTATTGTAGTCAGATTTAGGAGAGTCTGTCAGGAAAGGAAAACCAGAAACAGGAGGCAAAGATTGCAAAGGAAAAGGAAATAAGCAATTAATACAACCTGACATGCTTCTGCAAGAGGGGATGCATTTCTTCCTACTTTTGGCATGGTGAGGACCACGCAGTGGCAAATAAATACACCTTGGATGCCTACGAGGTGCAGCACTAGGCCTTTGGGATAAATTTCTCCCCCAGCACCAAATAGCTTTGTTGCTTCAGGGGAAGGTAGATAAGATGTGCTGCAGTGCTTAAGGAAAGCTTTTAGGTGAGACTTTAGCAAATATCAAGTGAACGTGACTCTGGGTTTCCCACACTGGAAAATGGAAAGTGTCACGCTCGGCAGGAGTTTGCCTGTCTCTGAACATAAGATGCAGGTGGCTGCCAGTGGTCCAGCAGGCTCCTGTTTTGACTCTGTCAGTGTTATTGTAATGAGAGAGAGTGGAAGTTAAAGGAAGATGAAAGTGGCCTATGGCTTCAGAAACATCCTTTTTTCTGCAAAAAGGACTGAGTATGCAAAAACAAAATAGTAAACAGTATGCAAAAATAACATAATAAACGGTATCCCCAAAAGAAGATTGAACTCTGCAACCTTTTTTTTAAATAATACTAGAAAATGTAAGAGAAAGGGGGAAAAAAAAGGTAAAAGCCAAGAGTGTTAATGCAGAAGGGCATGGTGGGATCCATTA
The DNA here is from genome assembly GCA_013397555.1 of Urocynchramus pylzowi. Taxonomy (NCBI): domain Eukaryota; kingdom Metazoa; phylum Chordata; class Aves; order Passeriformes; family Fringillidae; genus Urocynchramus; species Urocynchramus pylzowi. The sequence continues at coordinate 350,381 of VZRH01003387.1, forward strand.
GGAAGGGAAGAAACAGTGCTTAGGAAGAAACATTGATTTGCCTTCCCTGGGCAACTCTGTGCTCCTGGAAATGCAAAATATAAGTACTGAGTTAGCATGACCAGCACTCTAACCAACCTGAGGAGTCCTGTCTTGGTGGCTAAAGGCCAGTGCTGTTGTTTGGGAGGTACAGTCCCGCTCAAGGAGGTACATAAAGGGGTACAGTCTGTATTTCTTGCTTGGCACTGGAACAAGCTGTTTCTCCTCCCTGAGTGGGACATTGTGTGAAGCCATCATTGCTCAGGAGCTCACGGGCTGGTCCAAGTCAGTCTGAACAGGAGACAAGGAAGGAAATGTATCCCTCAGACAGACATGTTGTCCACAGCCCTCTCGTACATGCGCTCCAAGATGCGGTGGATGCTGGCAAAGCTTGGCCGGTCGGCAGGCAACTTGCTCCAGCAGAGGCGCATCAGGTTGTAGAGCTCCAGAGGACAATTGTCCGGGCAGGAGAGGACATTTCCATCCCTCACGTAGTAGATGACCTCTTCGTGAGCCATCCCATAGTAAGGCTGCATGCCGTAGGAGAAGATCTCCCACAGCACCACCCCATAGGCCCACACATCAGACTCTGTGGTGTAGCGGTTGTAGAAAATGGACTCGGGGGGCATCCAGCGGATGGGGATGGCATCGTTCTCATTTGCTTTGTAATAGTCAGCTGAATACATGTTCCTTGAGAGACCGAAATCTGCAATTTTCACCACCATGTTCTCCCCCACCAGGCAGTTCCTGGTGGCCAAATCCCGGTGGACGAACTTGCGCTCGGAGAGGTACGCCATGCCAGCAGCAACCTGCTTGGCAATGCAGAGCTGGCTGGTGCAGCAGAGCGCCAGGGGGTTGGGCAGGCGCTGCCTTGTGTCCGGGCTGCCCTGCGCCAGGCTGCAGAGGTTGCGGGGCGAGCGGTCGCGCAGGTACTCGTTCAGATCCCCGTAGGCCATGTACTCGAAGAGCAGGCACATCGGCTTCCCAACTGCGCACACACCTGGGGCAGGACAGACCACACAGGTCATCTCTGCAGCAAAGAGAGTTCTGCTGGCGCAAAAGCCAAAAAGCACGAAAATGTTTACACAAAAGGGAGGCTTTCAACAATGCAGAGAGAGACAGGTGACCATGCAAGTACCTTCCACTTCGCATGCATCCATCATGCATGCTGCCTCTTTTGAAGCTCCTTCCTCAGGGATCTAATGCTGAGCTCCATGGGTGATGCTAACAAGTCATGCACATGCCTGCATGCACAATTTTTCCCGACATCCCAGGTAAAACACAGTGTTTTGGAGTTATGTTTAATTAAGAGTCAATCCTGCTTAAGTTAACATTAACTAAATATTGCCTCTTCCCAGGTGCAACTGAAAGGACTTTCAGGAGATAACTTTTAAAATTCTGATCATGTTATTTTTTAATTCTTTTATTTCTTGTGATTGTTGTATTATTACAAAAATAATATTGATGTAGGGGTGACATATATGCAGGAAGACTTCAAAAGTATTCACAAGGGGCATGTTCAAGGGTTCAGTGGAACTCTTGAATTGCAAGGAAACTCCTGCCCTTATGGATTTTTCTTTTTTTTAAAACAACTCATGCAAAAAAAGTTGGTTGAGGAATTACTTTTGGCATGACAGATATTCCAAAATGAAAGAAAGACAAATCAAAAAGAGACAGCGGAAAGGAGACATTTGCCATGTCTGTCAGATGCAGAGTGCAGTCCCACTGAAGGGCACATGCTTGGCAACTTATCAGCTATATTGGTGGGTCAGCATTAACCACACTTCCATGAGCCTTACATGATCATACAGTGATATGGTAATATTTGTGCACCTATCATTGAACCGCTAAACAACAAAGGCCAATATATAAAATGTATGTGTTTTGCTTTCTTAGGGTCATCATTTAGCAATTGGTGATGCAACTTATTGTGAAATCTGAAATTCTGGTTGATGACCTAATATTTGAATCTTTGAGGAAAAACAAATGGCTGTACCTAATCTGATGCTATCAGGATTTGACAAGTATGACAAGTGTGTGTGAGAGATTTATCATCTAAGCTGTTTTCAACAATGTGGCTATTTCTCCACAGCCCCATGATGTGGTACTAGTTTCTGGCCTAAAATGTGTTAACAATAAACACAAAGTTTAGTCCAGTTTAGTGCATTTCCTTCTTTTCTTTTCTGTAGCCAAAGTACCTGTATCAACCCAGTTTCCCAAAATTGTGGTTTATCCATTTCAAAACATTCTGGAACTTCCTACAGAAATAAAGTAGGATCTCAGATGCCCCTGTTCATGAAAATCAGATCTGTATACAGCAACTTAGAGCAGGATTGTCAGATAAAGGTGGCCAGCAGCATATACTTCAGAAAAAAATTATAGTCTTCTAAAAGAATATTTTTGGTCAGCAGGTTTCTTCTCAGAAAGTGCCTTATTAGCCAAGCTTCAGGATCAAAACTTTCTAAAAAAAATCCAACAAAGAAGGGTGTCCTTTGAGATGAGAATGGAAGGAAAGGAAGACACTGTTTTTGTGGCTGGCTTTTTTTTTTGTTCATTTAATTTTGTTTTTTTTAGTGCTATTAAGTGTTCAGACATCACAATAGTAAGTGGGACCTATAAAACTAACAAGACTTGTGCTATTTCTTTTCAGTACCCACAAAATAAATCACAGTTCCAGGAAGTTCATGTCTTCCCTGTAAGACATCTGGGTCAATGTTATTAGTCTGGAAACAGTTAGGCAGCAAGACAGCCAGCAGTACACTCAGTGCGGCATGAGGAGGCTTTGATGTGATGCACCATCTTGTTAAGGCAACAGGATGCCTCACTGAGATACCTAAAAGCTTGACGATATTCGGATTGTCAAACTCTGCCATGAGGGCTGCTTCCCTCTGAAAGTCAGCCTGCATGTCTGCAGATGCTTCCTCCTTCAGCATTTTCACTGCTACCATGGTGAAAGGTTCATATGGCAGCAGCCCCGGGGCCCTGCAAGGAGAGGTAAGAGAGGAAACCATCAGTAATGAATATATGCACACTAAATATAGGTTCTGTTTCTGATGCAAAAGGAGAGGCTGACCAAAAAGAAAAAAAAAAAAAAAAAAAAGTGGAAGGCCCCAGAACCAACAGAAGGAGCCTTAAACCCCAGTTTCATCTCTTGGGACTGCAATATGCATTGCATGTTCTAGAAGTGTTTAATTTGGTTCAGGTAGGACTAAATTCAATATAGCTTTTTCTGATCACTGGTCTTGCTGCTTACAGACTCATTACCATGTTCTGTAAAGACATAAATAAGAAACAGATTGGTAAGAAGCATCTGTTCCCTAGGCTGGAGATCACATCATAAACTTAATAGAGGACAGGATGGACTCTTCAGTCCAAACAATTCACTTTTGGGGTGTAACAGTGGAGATAAAAATAAACATTTTTTTTTATGAAACTGATGAAAGAGCCTCCTTTCCCATACCTGGCACAGTGGTGACTTTGGTATATCTGGATACTGTTAGAGTGAAAGTAACAATTACAGGAAGTGTATTCACTTGATTTTCTAAGGAAAATAGCCTTTTCTTACTGTTCTCTGTGTATGTGTGTGTGGCATGTGTATGCACCTTTAACAAGTTATAAAACCTTTTGCTAATTTCAGCTGGATTTAATGTGGCGTGGCGGAGATCTAGAAAAAAGTTAATATTCCTTCAAGATTTGTGGAAACACATGACAGGACAGAAGGGACAAAGCAAACCTATGCCTTGTCTGAAAAACAAGTTAATGTGTAAATATACATGTTTTTACACTTGTGAATCTTCAACTAAAGCTTATAGATACAAATCCTTAGGAAACAGAATCCTGACTTAGACCAACAAACTTGTTTTCTTATCCACAAGTCCCTGCACCCTCAACAAGTTTAATTAGATGGTCTTGCCAAAGATTTAGGGGTAGCTGTTGCTGGAGAAGAGTAACTTTCCACTCTTCATACATGCACTAAACCTCAGATGTACATTTTGTTTCCTGCACAAATTCTTCCCAGCTAAAACACATTCCGTACAGGTAGCCAGCCAGAGCCCACGGGGAGTGGTGCCCATTTATGTGTCATGTTGCTACACCAGCCTGACTGCCCTCCCATTGATCAAATGCCAGGTTATTTTATTGCACAGTAGCACCTAGAGGAGACTCCAATTTCCAAAGCAAACTTCCAGCTTCCTTGTCTTCTACTTCAGACACATGGCAGTTGCAACAGTTGCGCTTGGATGCTGTAAATGTCAAATGTCACTGGATGGCAGGGCGTCCATCAAGAAAGGATCAGAGGTGGCTAGATCACAGCTGAGATACTCAGGCAAGGAGGTCTGGCATACCAGAGCAGAGGATCAGACCCCACACTTGTCTGCCTCCATTACAGCACAATGTCTTCCTTCTTTTCCCCTGTGCTGGCAGCAGTTCCCTGTCTAGTAGGAGGGGAGGAGCATGAGCACCTACCACCTGCTGCCAGTTCTCAGCACTAGAGCCAGCAGCAGCAGCCTGAACAAAGTAATAGACAATTTAAAAGTAAAAATAGGAGGCCTTTATGTCTTCCAAATAGTCTCATAGATTACCTCTCATCTCTGACTAGCAGACCCAGCACAGCGCCAAAGCAGGGGTGGGCAGAGCTCAGTCCTGCCTGCTTTGGAGACATAAACTCACCCCAGGCTGATGTACACCCAACCATCCCATTTCACTGAATTCTGTAATGTAAACTAATCTAAATGTAACCAAGTGAGGTTAAGCTGCACAATGCGTTTTAACTGGCCCTCAGGCAAAAGCCAGAAATTTCACCTTTGGTAGCTCATGGTGATGCAGTACAGTTCTTACCAGAACTGGGAAACTCACACTGCTCTGGCAGAGAGGCAGAGGCTCTCTGAAGTCTTGGCAGACAGCTATCAAATTTGACCCCTTTCATGCCCTAAAGACAGTCTTTGCACAAATGTTAGGGGCACATCTGCAAGGTAGCAGAGGGAAACTGCTGCCTCTGAACCTGGAGAATTCAGGTGAAGAGCCAGAAGGGGAAGTGTTTTTTCAAAAATAAGTTAATTCTCAGAACTGGGAAGCATCAAAAGAAATTACCTTGTGTAAACTTTCTTGCAATTAATGAAAAGCTGAGGAGAAAAGTACACTGTTCGTGCACAGGGTGTAGGTGTAGGACAGCTACAGTCCTTTGCCTGCTTCACCACCAATGGATTTGTGCACCAGAGGCATCAATTGGCATTTAAGTACACACTGTGCAAAGATCTAATCAGCAGTGCAATTAGGAATTTCACTCTGAGCCTATCTAGAGAATGTCTGACTTAAGTTCCCAGTCAGGTTTTCTTCCCAAAGCAGTAACTATGTAAAAAAATGAGGAGCAGTCTGAACCTGTATTTGAGACTGTGTCCTGTCTCCATCTTGCTCACCATAACAGTTGGGTAGCTTCTCTTAGATGATTAAATAATGCAATTAACATCTACTGAGTCTGGTGGGAACCTACCTTTACCTTATTCTTTGGTTAAGTTAATATGTGAACAGGCTCTGAATCAGCAGGGGCTGCTTTTTGACGGGGAAGGGAAGGTGGGGTTTTTTATTTTTTTAGTTAACATCCACACTATTTTTCAGCTATATATGAGACAGCAGGTCAAAGAAATACCCTTTGCAGATCATGAGGAGACTGCTGTCAAGAAACTCTGACCTTAGGAACAGCCTTGTCCCTAAGGAGGGACAACAAGTTGTGTATTTGTAATGTAGGTCTACCAGCCCAAAAACTCCATACTGGCCTACTAGCAAAGACTCCACATCCAGGTTTTTAGGCAATCCTGATCTTCAGGCTTAGCCTGGATCACACAGCTCCAGCTCTGGAAGAAAAATTGAGTGCTGGTCTGCACTGAGCTGGTACACTGGTGGCTTGTGGGGCCAGCGTGGTCCCCCCAGGAGAGAATCAGCTGCAAAGACCTAGCTGGGACAGACCTGAGCCAGGTCCTGAACTTTGTTTTAAGCATGGTTACTTCCTTATCCTTCCAAGTGTGAAGCTGTTCCTGGTGAAGACAGCAGCCTTTCAGGAGAAGCTAGTAAATGATAGCTAGACACTTCCTGTCCTAACATGTTGCTTGACCCAGGAGTGAGTAAACACTGAATCAGGACTCACAGCAGCCAACTGGCAAAGGCATCGCTGGCACTGAGTGCAGAGCTGTGTTTACAGAAGAGAGAGAAACATGAGAGCAGGAGAAGTAAGAAGATTGCTAAACTTAGCTCGAGATGTCCATTTAACACACGCAGGAAAGTACATTTTATCCTTCTGAGATGGGAAGGCAATAATTTGAGTTTTGATAATTTCAGTAACCTGGATGTACACACAGCTTGTACTAGTGGATCAGCAGTCTGCACTGATCTGCCAGCAGTGCACAGAAATGTCCATAACTTATTATAAGGAATTATAAAGCCTTGGAGGCATTTTTGATAGATATGGTAATAAAAAAAGGTGGTCCCTAGGGAGCAATATTTCTGTGGCTCCTTCCCTGAGCCACAGAGAGAAAGCATCTCTCAGGATATGGTACTCCTCACTTTGCAAATGCTAGATAAGATGTGATACTTTCTTTTTTTCTCCTGTGTCTTTTTCTCTCAGTTTCCATTGATAGTAACAAAAAGGCTTAATTGAAAGAAATTGCAGTGCTGAAGAGGATGAAATCCACATAAAATATCTTTACATCACCTGGCACTTGGCACTTGCTTAACTAGCACTTTAGTGACATTTGAAGGCCCTTTGAGAAGACTTTCTTGATATCTGTGAAAGTCATTTTGAGCTCAGAAACTCATATTGTATTAAAGCTCCCAGAGCAGGGCCAAAGCAGCACTTGGGAAGAAGAATGTCTGCCCTGCTCGCACACAGGTGAAGATTCCTGCAGCATGAGCAAAAAGGTGATGCACCTCAGGACACCCCAAGCACTGCAGAGAGGTTGGGATAAGAGCTGCCCTGCAGCTCTGGTGAGCAGTGGCCCAAGCACCACTGTTGTGTGGTTTATATAGCTGTGTTCTTGTTTCAAGGCTCAGATCCATTGGCCATCCAGACTAACAGTTCATCACAGGCTAAGCATCTGATCCCACTGTGCACACTTTGAATTTTGTTATTTCTAGTTCTCTCCGTAATAAAGAAAATTATGCCTGCTTTTCTTCCATTGGAAGTAATTTTTCTCTTCTTTAGGAAACAAAAGTCCATCACAGCTATAGAAACTTTTTCCCAGCTGTAACACGTTTAACCTGTACGGAACTCATTTTCTAGCAGGTACATCAACAGCTTAACTATAAACATTACAAATACCTGCATTATGACTGGTTTTTGCAAGGATAGTCCTTTGCTTTGGCAGTCAACAGAAGCATTACACCAAGCAGATCTTGGCCCATGGTGGGACTCTGATCCTTCCCCGGGTTTTTATGAGGTCATCATACACTACTCTAGATACAGCTACAAAATCAGCCATGCCCCACACTTGTTAACTGCAAAGGACAAAGATTACTGCCCTGACTAAGCAGGGAACTATGCAGCCTGTACACTTTCTTCTAGGAATTTGGGGATGGGACTTTAGGAGGAAACCATTATTGTCCAAAGTTTGTCTTGCAGAAATTATGGATTCTGTCAAGAAAAACTATATATCTTTCATCCTCCTCATTTTTGGGGTTGCCAATTAAAGATTTTTCACATTTGTAAAAGTGCACAATCTCACCTCCCATGATATTATCAGAACTGGGCTGTTGTCTAATATCTTGGGTTTAAAACAGGTAACAGTGGCTGCAAATTCCAAAAATAAAAAAGTGAGAAACTAACTAAAGAGGATACTGTAGAAGTCTAGAGATAAGAGAATTTATGTGTGTTACTCAAACACTAATATCCAGATAGCCACGGAGCCAACCAAGGATTGTTATGGCTGGAGAAAGGGGCCATACAGAGGTAGGGCAACATTTTTCTGAGACAAGTGTCCTTGTTCTGGCTCTTGGAGATAAGCACAACACCTTAATCAGAGGTGTAGGAATGAGGCTGAGAGGTAGGCGGGAATGGACTGCAAGGGGGGGGATCAAGAGCACCCAAGATCCCCAAAGCCCCCAAACAATTTCCAGAAAGGTCTGGAAGAAGGGAGCGCCAATGATAACTCATTTGTATAGAAAGTGAGGAAATTAGCTCCAGGGCACAGAAATTTTACCATAAAAAGGTACCCCCACAAAGCCTGGGCACACATGTGCCCCAGGACTGTAAACTTTCTATCAGTTGAATTGATGGTGGAGTCAGGACCACTGATTTCTCTTTTTTCCTTTTTACCTTTCTTCTTTTCTTTCTCTCTTTAATCCATTTTTCTGTCTCCCTTCCTTTTCACACTACTCCTTTATTCAAAATGCACTGCCCTGTGCTTATAGGTCAGGGACAATAAAAGAGTTATTTACATGGAAGGTGTGTAATTTACTAATAAAATTTGTACACCTTTGCAGATACTCTAGCTTTTGCTGTTCCTTTGACCCATAAGCATCTACAAATCCTGGGTGTGCATTTCCCATTAAGGCTGGGACACCACAGACACACAACCACACCCCCTTCTGCCCCCCCATTGGCCTATGTGGGGAGGGTTTTTAGGGGATTTTTGGTTTGGTTTGTTTTTACCACTGAATCAAATTGAAATTTGATTTGGACTGAACTGTAGCATGATGCAGTGACTTTTGGTAATTACACAGATCAGTACTGGTGTTATAATTGAGATCACCACACACTGACAATTCTTAAATCCTGGGAAATAATAGAACTTCTTGGCAAAATTTAGCTGAAATTTTACACAAATGTGAGTAAGGCATTCCATCCAGTAGAGAGCAGAAAAGAGTAATTTGTTGCAAAAGTTTAACCAATATTGACAGGTAGCAGTGGACAACAAAAACTATTATTCAAACCTGAGTGTTGTGTACCATTTGGTATACATGCATTTGAGTGGATGGATGGATGGATATATGGATGGATGGATGGATGGATGGATGGATGGATGGATGGATGGATGGATGGATGGATGGATGGATGGATGATTTCCAGTGCCGATTTTTCACAAGTACCTTCAGATAAAGAAGACTCACAAAGAGACTGCTTACCTGGCTTGGAAGACTCTCCCAAATGCTCCCTCCCCAATATCTCTCACATATTCAATATTGTTCCTGGGATACTCCAGGCTAAGCAATTTTGGGTTGAGGAGAAGAGGCATGCGCTGGTACATTGGGTTGGGGTGCAGCCGGTCCAGGAGCAGTTCGGAGGGCAGAGTGGTGAGAGTTGGTGTCTCCGACTCTCTGAAACAATGGAGCAATTTTTGGTCAGTGTCTGCACAGCCCTCAACCAGGAGATAACTAGCTACATCTCCTCCTGAGCTTTTCTTTCAGGAAGGTGCAGCAGGGGTACTGAAGGAGCCTTGAAGCAAGGTGTCCATGTCCCTAGGCACCAGGCCACCTTCTGCTCTGACACAGGAGTTCAACAGAAGTTACACTGGGCTGCCACAGGCAAAGGGAGGGCTGCTGTCCCCTCCCAGGTGTTCACAGGACTTTTCTCTCAGAAGCAAGGAAGTCCTTTTTCCAAAGCAGCATTTCTTGCAGTGAATTAAGTTCCAAGCTTTACCTTTTTTTGTTTTTCCACTGTTTTCGATGACGGCAGCAAACCAGGGTGATAATGCCAAAGATCACGACCAGAGCAAAGCTGGAGATGATCGAGATGATAACGGTCATGGAGTATGTAGGGGAAAATGGAGGAGGAGGGGGAAGATTTAGAGTCTCTCCATTTGGTTTTCTTGTTCCCAGGGATAACAATGCTGTAATGCAAATAAATTCAGAGAGTTATACCTCTGCTAGTGTATAGAGCTTTCCGTGAGAGGAATTTACAGAGCAAGCCTGTCACCTTGGGAATTACTGACATTGTAGATACAGCCCTATGACCACATGAGAGGACCATACTAGGGAAGCTTGCTTTGCAGGAAGCAAAAACCATTTGTGCTTCCCACATGTGAAAATCCAAGATCTGGTAAGACTGATATATAGTTCCCATTAAGCTGGGAACACAGTTTTGGTACAGAATATTCACAAGAGTTACAAATGGGAGGTCACGTCTGATCGTCTCAACAGTATTCAAATATAGTAATGTCTGCAGTGGGAAAGATCAATGGTGCACAATGTAAACCACAATGTATCATGTGTCCTAAAAGGAATCTGCAGGGAGGAGTGTAAGACCAAGTAAGTACAGAGTGATACTTTCCCAAAATATCCTCTTGCCCCCAACAGTTTGCACTTCAGTGTCTTTATGGGACAAATGTGGAAAACTAGTTTAAAGCACACTTGGCTGAATTATTAGGGGAAAAATCACATAACTACCTGTGGAGTAGTTTCTGAGACATTCTAGAAGATGCTGCTCTCTCTTTGCAATGATTGAGAACAGAAAGAAATTTAAACTCTTCTTCTTAATTGCCAGCTAAACTGAAAATTATTTGTGTTCACTTATATCCATAGAACCTCTGTTCCCTGTGCAGGAAGTTTCCAAATACTGTCCTATTTCTAAGCACTGAAATCCAGAAACTGGGAATCTTGGATGAAATACTTTTCAAAAATTGGTCTGAAATTACAGGAAGACTTTGTTTCTACATCAAAAAACAAAGATGTTTCCATCTTTTTAGGCTTATTTTTAG